>DWAO01000812.1:0-22323 GCA_018230605.1 Heliconius congener | reverse complement strand
GAACGGAGTGTCTTAACATAAGGTTCCCTCTGCCTACCCTGCTGTGTGCGGGATATAGCGTGAAGCTGATATATATTTTTCTTTCCAGGAGGATCTGATGAAAGCTGTACGTAAAGTCGCGGATAACAAGAAATTGGAAAGCAAACTCGACTACAAACCAGTTTAAGTGTTTTTTGTCTTTATCAATATGTTCTTCTATACTTTACTTGTAATTAATAAATGAAATGTATATCTATTTTATTTTTTTCATTATTTTCTATTATCTTATACTTAAATTGTATTAAGGAGTGTCTTAACATTAGGTCCCCTCTGCCTACCCTGCTGTGTGCGGGATACATCGTGAAGTTGATTCTATTCTTTTAAATTAAAATTGTTACCAACACTAAATGCAGTAAAAATCTCAACTTATAAGTAAAAAGACAAGTTTTATTTTTTGTTGATACATATATATATCGGCCTTTCCGCTGACGACGGACATTTAAATTTACAATTAAATGTTTTCTAATTTGGACTTGGTTTTTACTGTAATTTTCATCATAGATTTATTTTCGTATATTATATGAAAATATATTTGCGATTGTAAATGCGCTGAAGTAAATACTAAGTTCTCAGATTCCCTCTGTCTAAAAATTATTTAGAAGAAATAAAAACCAAGAATATTAATTCAATAAACTATTATATTTAATAACAATAAAATTACAATATTAAGACTAGAAATAAAACGTTACAAACTATGTGCAAAATATTTGTATACGACTGACAAAATGTGATGGGTACTCATTAAAATCGAAATCAATTGAACATTGTCTTATTATTTCTTAATTGAAAAAATAATACAATGAGCAAAGATTAATTTAAAAAAAAGCAAGAGTTTTATTGATGTTATGCTTAACATAATAAAAAAATATTAACATATTTTCTTAACGCTGTTTGGTTGAACACTATCAAAAAATAAAAATTTCATTCGCTTATAATAAAGAAAAATCTCACTAAGTTGCTAAATAAAAAAAAACAATCACTTAATAAAACTAGGCAGAGTACCATTTTTCCTTGCTTTAGCAACATTTTCATAATAACAAGAAAAATCAACATAACCCTTGATCCTTCGATCTTTATCATGCGGCCTACTCGGATAAATATCGGATGACGATTCGATTGAACGGTTCGTATCGATATTCGAATTAGAATCGTTCGTTTCTATATTAGTTTCAGACGAATACAATTCAGAATCGATTTCATTCAACAACGTATTCGATTTGGATTGTACAATCGGATTGAACCGAACTGCACTTTTTTGTTCATTTTGTGGGACTGGAGGTAGAAAATTGAAATTTCTTATTAATAACGTCATATGTGTGTTAGGTTTAGGTGTTAGGTTATTTTTAAGGCAATAATTGCGAAATTCTTGATCTATTTCGTCTAGGACTGATTGACTGACATTTCGAAAGTCGGTTTGCTTTCGGAAATTTTCTACTATGATTTGGGCGAGCTGCTTGTTTGTTTGTTCGCTGCTACCTCTCACTTCTTGTATTCTTTTGTATACCCCTGAACTGACTAGGACTAGAAATCTGAAATGAATCAAATAATCTCATGAATTACTAGTTCAAATGCTTATATTAATTAACTATTTATTAAAAATTCTACATACTTATAGACTATCTGAGAAACGTTAATATAAACATGACAATAGTTGTACAATTTAAATACAATTTATTTTATATCTTTTTTATTTCAAAGTGTTATCGAAGTTATTTTCTTTAATTAAATCTAGTTATGTGTAAATCATTTTCTTTGTTAAAGTATACAATATGCAAATTATTTTCTGAATAGCTACTTAATATTTATGTAGTCTATTTAATATTTACCTGATTTTATAAAATTATAAAAAAAAAACATTTTCAGTTAACAGAAACAATTATAAACCAACACTAACCTGCAAGATTCATCCAAAGCTATGGGTCCATGTATCTCAGGCTCTGCTATAATTGGTTCGGACGACGCTGAACTTATCGTTGGAAAAGCCTTATATAAACCCTTTACTAGATAATTACCTAGACATCTAGTACCGGTTTGATTACCTAGATATTGTGCTGGAAAGTATTGTTAAATATAGAATCACAATTTATTAAAAAAAAAAAGAAAAAATTATACAAAGAATATTTATATATTACAAATTACTCTCTCAGATTATCTCTCTGCCCAGGTTAAAGACATTTTATTTTAGGTTGGCAACTTAAGACAAAATAGGCAAACTGGAAACCCACTCATTGTGATGACATGAAAAACTTGAAAAATCGACATGGCGTGGGTCACAGTTATAATATAATACGCATAGATTATTGGCACTAAATATAATAATATATGTTTAAATTATCCACACAATACGAAACATCACTATATACCTACATATCATAAATTAAAAAACCACAGAAAAACCAACCATTCCTAAGTTTATTTGTGTCAACATCCAACTGTGCGAGCCTCAGCAGCTCATCCTCGTTCTGCGCGCTGTGTTCAACACTGAGCTGCAACACTCTCAACACGCAGTTGTCATCTGTTCTACATAACAGGGCTCGAGTCTCCCCTACGTTTGCTACGTAGAGCTTGTTATTGTGAACTAATGCTATAACCACTGTTGCTCCTCCGGACAAGTGTTGATCTATTTCTTTTAGACGGTCCAATATGTTGTCTGATACCTGGAAAAATGTTTCACCCTGTATCCTGTATATAGCAGGGCGTGCAGAATGAACAGAACAGTGGCAGAATTCAACTTGACACTCTGTTTTATTACCAGAGAATAGAGGTGAAAAAGGGTAATTCTATCAATTTTGTATCAAATCCACAACTGTCATAGTTACTGCGTAGCACTGTATATTCGTAAGATACATGTACAATATTATTTTTGTTTGCTGCAATACAAATATATGAACTATTTTTATTTTATATATTATCGATCTGTATGGAAAAAATATTATGTTGGGTTGAATAAGTATTTTATTATTTTACATTGAGTTTATCATTTATGACTGTGAATGCAAGAGTTGTAAGTTCTGTTCCCTTATTTCCTTTTCCTTGTTGTAGTAACGAGAAGAAGTGTGTATATTTCCTTTCAACTCAACAGAAAATATATCAAATACATAGAGAAAAAGGAAATTTTGACAATAATTATAACTTGCTAAATATCATACCTGTGCAGTATGAGTATATCCTTTTAATATTTGCAGTCTGTATTGTAAACTTGTTCTTTCTGCTATCATTTCATCATAATTTTCTATGTATGCTTTTTCAACTGATATAAATGCATTCCTGTAAAAAGTAATTATTAAAGTTATTCAGAGACATAGGCAGTTTGTTAATTTTTATAAGGTTTAAAATGTACTGGTTTGCTTGCTTCTTTTGTTCTTAATATTTTAAAAGTAATTCCTCATGCACTATATTCTTAATAACAACTTAAGTTATATTATAACACACTCACATTTTTCATATATAATAGAAATATATAAAACTTGTCTGAAAAAAATATATATTGCTCAGTTTTTGCAAGATATTTTCTATTCATTTCGACATCATTCTAAATAATATAAATAAACATGACTAAATAATGAATATATTATAGCACTTACAACAGCAATTTACAAACAAAAAGAAACATTAGATTTTAAAATTGACCACTCAACACATAATATGTTTAAATTATATACCTTAGCTTTTCTCTTATTTCTTCATCAGTATTAGTACTGGATGGTGGTGCAAATAAAATTTCAGCTGCCATTCTTTGCATAATGAATCTTGCTGCATCCAAACCATTGTGAGGTTCAAATACACCATATAGGCAACTGTAACAAAATAATATATAATATTGTATCAATAGATTAATTTGATAAAAAGCCTTGGTGTGCAAGTCAACTAAACTGTTTTTTATTTATTAAATATGTTTACTTTCCACATATGTCTGTCCCATAAAAATTAAAAAAATAAAGTACCACTTTTATTTATTAAAGTATGAATGATGTTTATAGTAGTCATATAGTAAAATATTATTTTAATATTTTTTAATATTATTTTAATATTTTTTATACTATATGGACTACTTAGTGACTACTTAATATTTTAATCGTGGAGTTACGTATAAGAGTGTAAATATTAATGTCATACTTACGAGTTATCTTCAGTATGGCAGTAAAAGCAAAAATAGTCATCATTAGTATTAGCATTTCCTTCAGCTGGAGAAAAATACGATGCTACACAAGTATTTCGACATTTAGGCAAATCGTCCGTCCACGGTCTTGCGATCATTTTTACTTATTAAAAGATTACAAATTTTTGAAATAAAAATAAGTAACAAAGTAAATAAAAAAATACCGAGATAAATTAGGATTTTTTGAAACTATTTATAAATAAGTCAATTGTCAAATTTGCTCAAACTCAAAGTGACATCGACATATCAATACAGATAAGTAATCTCTGAGAAAAATACCAAAAATAAAGTAATAATAATACCAAACGTGCTACTACCTCCATGTGGATCAAAAATGGTGATGCTTTAAAAGATTTTTTTTTCAGTAATAATTCCGCATGAGAGTGCAGAAAATATATAAATAATTAATTAATAAAAAACTAACTCCTTATTAACTTCCTAGTTGCGTAATTATATGGAAAAGACCACTTTTAAAGAAACCCACCCATTGTAAGAAAAATAAACGTAACGCTAAAAATAAAAGGCTGGCTTTAACCAAAAAAATATAATATTTTAATATTGTTCATCAAACACTAGCAGCCCATTTGGGGCTTCGCCCGCATACTACTTATAATTACTTTATTTATTTATGTTGCATTTGCCATAAGATAATCATTATAAATAATATAATTTATATATTCAATAATGTTAAGAAAGTGCAAGCACTACATTGCCCCGCAAAACTCGTGCCTATGCTTGCGGCCGTAAACGGAGCGCTGAGTTATTTTAAATTTACATTTTCTCAAAAAATATATATTCAAATTACATGCCATAAAAGCCAAAACATATCTTCATAAAATTTCCTTAATGATGGAATAACTTTCGCTCGTTAGTTTCAATATCTTTATCAAATAAAAAACGTTGAAATTTTCAATTATTTTTTGTCACAAAATACCTTATTGTGACTTATTTATAAGAGATAGATATGTGGTATCGCGGTTTTTTAGAACTAATGAAGTAGAGAAAATCTTTTATACAATAACAACATATATTATTATTTGTTATTTCGTTATTTAAGGCTAACTAAGACTCACACCATAATGTTTTATACTTATATTATATACACTCTGAAGAACGTAGCTTTCATACAGAACTAAAAATAAGTAAATCGGATCAGCAGATCCAAAGATTTTAAACTTTTACTCAAACATACAAACTCTTCCGCTCAGTCTGAAAATTTATTTATCAATTAAACTATTTAATATACAAATGTACCATTTAACATCCTATACCTCAAGTGTCAACGTAACTAATACCAACTCAGACTCGTAAGTCTAGACAATGGTATACTGAGAATGAGAATTTCATTTTATTTATGGATAATAAAATTGTAAGAGTTTAATGCCTTTATATGTAAGATGTGTAAGATTTTTTTTATTGTTGGTATCTAATAACGTTAAAGAACCATAAACATTGATTATGTTTCTTGTCTCTTCATGCTAATCTCAGATACATAAAACCGATTTAATTGCTGTTTTTATTGTATTTTGGCAAATTTCCATTAACATTAGTATTTGTTTTATTTTAATCGATCTATACATAAAAAAGTTTTACAATTTTAAAGAATGTTGTTCGATAAAAATGCTACAATTAACTGTGTTATTGATTTGGCTGAATTTTATTTTTGAAATCATATTATAATAAGAATACGAAAATAATGCAGATTGGCAAATTACTAGTTTTAATATGTACCTCAGTAAAAGGATGTTATTTAATGTCCCTATAAAATTACATTCGTCCGAAGCTAAACCGCAAAAGATAATGAGATAACGTTTTATAACACACACGTTATATGCTATGTGTATTATAATTAGAATAATTGCCTACATTTAATTAATAAGTCAGATAAAATTATATCTATTTATTTTTAACAAGTTATGATTGATAAATTTATATTGTCTTTATGTTTCTTTTAAAATGCTCTTATTATAAAAACGCTTAAGCGAATCCTAAAGTTTCTCTTGCATTACAAAAAATAAGGAAATATATACTGCGCTGTAATATTTTTTTATATTGACAAGACTCTTTAGGTTATAAAATGCATTTCCTGAACGATTTTCATAATCGATTTCAATTCGACTATCGATAATTGCTGTCAAAATGATTAACTTAAAAAAGAATCATAACTAAATTTGTTTTGAGATAATGATTTATGTAAAATATGTTATAAAAATAATTGATGATATGATAATTAATGAAAATAGTACCTACTATGTTATTTTTTTAGCGTGGTTGAAAATCGAAACTTATGAATCCCTAATAAATTTGTTATTCAGATATTGCATACTCTATCATGATATTCTATTGTTATGAATAGTGGTTTATTTCTTTATTTATATACCCCACGTGTTCTGTATAATTTAATATAACCTGTTTCAATTAAAAGTTGTATCAAAAAATGCTCTTCATGCTTACTCATGATTTTATATTTTTATCATTTCCTTATGATTCAATAATCTGATAAAGTTACAGTGTTTTATGTAATTAAATTTTAAAAATAGTAATTGAATTGAATAATTTTGCTTAAGGCAATTTATATTATTAAAAATTATGAATAAAAATTATTTAGTTTATAAGAAATTATGTAAATTTCAAAGTATTGTATTAGTTAAGTAAACTAAGTAGAAACAGAACTTGTAAAGGAAAAAATTACCTCAACTATGTTAGTTATTATAATAGAAAAACTATGTGGTGAATGCATTCAATACTTTTAAGGAACAATTAAACATTTTATTGTTTTAATACGACTAAGTAAAAAATCTGATTTTGTAGTTATACTCAACATGATTATTTTAATATTGAATATAATTCGAGAGAAGATTCATTTGTACATTTCTACAATAAAATTGTATCAGTAAATAAAGATTTTTAATAATGAATAGGTACCTTTCAAATAAAACAAATTGTTCTCCGACCAGTTTATATCATGTAAATACACGAGTAACTTGATCTTTTACATTTTGCAATTTTTATGTTTTATTATACAATGTTAGCTCTAACCTAAAGAGCTGTCTGACTAAATTTAAATTTTAAATCTAGGTTCAAATGAGAAAGCAAATCCTTTAGACCAGATTGAATTAACAACTTTAGAAAAATTACTCTTTATAAAACATTAAAAGGTGTGTTGACACCATCTTTATTTATACATATAATTATTTTAACATGTGTCATGTGAATTCTTTAAAGTTCCTCTATAGCCAATATCTTAACAACAGTATTTATTTTCTATTTTGCTATAATATATAATGGATTCCATTTGCAGTATACAATTATAGACTAATGTTAGTGCATGGCATTAAAACAAGCAATGTCGGGATGGCTGTATGAATTTCCAAAGTAACGAGTCATCGTGTCCCCTAGGCACCATCACCAACCGAACAGTCAGAACGCTTAGGAACACAAAAATATAAAAAAAGGAAAATTATTTGAGACACAGACACAGTCTCGATGCCTTTGGAAACCCACTATAGTATTTCACTTCATCAGGTGAGCAAAATTAAAAACTATATATCATGGGGGTCTATTTAATCAACTTTGTTGTCCGCGGCTTTGGTTTCTATTTCTGGTTTTTTTTCCTTCTCTTTTTCCTCAGTGGCTACCTCTTTAGCCTCTTGTTTCGAGGCCTCGTCAAAGTTACCGACGAGGTTAGGTACTTCGTCATCCTCGTCGATAGGTTTCGGCGGGGCCACGCTGGAGGCGAGTTTCTTTAACTGGTTTAATCCTTCTGGGCCGAGCTGGCTGAGAATGCCGGGCAGCATTTCCGCGATCTGCTTGTTCTCACCATGGCCGGTGATAGCGAAAGTGTTCGCAGCCAGCGATGCCTGCGCCTTAGGGTTGTTAAAGTGTATCACAGTGCCGTCATCTTTGATCATGTTCACCTCTTCAATGCCCGGGATGGTATTTACTGATAGTTTTTTGAGGGAGGACTGTAATTTCTTGTCATCTGTGGCGGCGGTCGCATGGACGACCTTCTTCTTGCGCCGTGGTGTTCCCTTGCCGCCTATGCGGACTTGTGACTGCAGTTTTTTCAGCTTTTCGGTGTTCATTCTGGTATTTAACACGCGCTACCTGTCAATAGAAACACGACGCACTGTTTAGTATTGTTTTGTATTGTATTTAACCGCTAAAACACTGGTATTCCATGTAAGTTGATCGTACGCACGTGTTTTGAACACCGGTTAGTTACAAAGGGAAAATGGTGGACTTGCGACAAGTTATTTCTGATTTTTGACATCGGCATGTTGGTAGCTCTGCGGAAAATTCGTTCCATTTTACGTTAGCTTTTAAATTGGTAATAATTATAATAGAAATAAAAGGTTTTTTGTACAACAGTATAAATTTAATATAAAACAAAATATTCCTTACATTACTTACATTTGATAAATTTAATAAAAGTATTATTGATTGTGATTTATACTTAGAATATCAATGAAATTTAAGTAAGAAACATAGTTAAATAAATAAATAATAAATTTATTATAATAATAAAAATTATAATATTATACATTTAATAGTGACATGGTAATATAATTTTAATACCTCTTGCTGCTATAAAAGGTAGCTAGTAGATGGCGTTGAAAGGAGTGAAACCTACTATTGTTCTTATTTTCATAGATGGCGCTGAGAGTATCGAAATAATACAGTTAGTTATATATAAATCTATTAATACAGTTAGTTTTTTTCAATAGTGTTTATTTTTTATTGTTTTATAATTAATGTTTTAAAAGTTAAACATTAATTATATCATGTATGCACTTACAATATAAATTACTTATTAAGCTTAGAGTTGGTTTTTTATTTTAGTAAAGCTGCCGTTAATTCAACAATGATTGAATAATATAATTAGGTTGTTTTTTCAAAATCGAAATATAATTTTGTAAACATTAATTATTACGAGAGGCCATAGTGATGCGCGATGCGAATGAAAGCGATGGTGGTGGGTTCGATTTACGCGAATCAAACATTTAATATTTTCATTTTCTCGCTCTAGCGGAATGTGGGGCATATTTTAATAAAAAGCGGATTGTCTTAAGACTAGGTTTCAATGATTCCTTTGTCTAGCCTGCTATGTGCGGTATATAAAAATAAAAAATAAAGGTGGATGTAGAATTGAGGCAGCCTTGGCGCTCACCAAGCTAAACTCTACAATTGTGGATTCGTCTCTTCCTCGGGAAAATTAATGACTTTCATTTCCTTGCTCTCGTAACAATATTAAGCATGAAGTCTAGGTACCATCTGCCTACTCTGCTATACGAAAAAATCTGTTTAATACAAATGTAAAATAAATAAATTATAACACTAGTTCCAACGCAAATAGAAATCGCATGTAAGAACGCCATTAAATTAACATATCAACGATTTATCAGTTAACCCGGTGGAAATGTAGTAATTTGACCATTTTATTATGTTAAAAAGAAATATACAAAATATATTAATCTTACTTAATAATAAATTTATTTTATAATTGAGTTAGTAAATTTTAATGCTACACGACTCGTTGCCGTATCTAGAGGTATTTATTTAGGGTTAAACTGACTAGTTTCGAAGATATTTTTGTGTACAGTAAAAATTCTGGGGTGGACACCAGACTATTCTGGAGTGGGCACGGGCAACTCGATCTCTCCCATACCTACGCCTACGGTCTAGCCGCAGGTACAGCGGCATTTCCTCAATCTATTCGACATGGATTTTTTTTTATTCAAATTAATTTCGTTGTAAGCGTGGTAGACGTGGGAATCGAACCTATAACCTGTCAAGTTTACAGTGGTTCAATTTTACCGCCAAGACTGGTCTCATATACAGTAAACATATATTTTAACTCATTGAAATTATTATACTACTAGAGAACCAGGTAATCGATATTTCTTAATTTTTTACCATTTATTTCAAAGCAGGTAATTTACGAAACGAATAGTCGTAGCGTTTAAGTAGTTTTTAGAAATTTGAACGTGTGTGATTTGAGCCCACGCCTCTTGGAAGCCACGCTCTGACCACTAAGCCATACATTTGTCCAATAGTAGGAATTCATTTCATTGTCATTGTCAGTTCATTTTGTATAATTTGTGAATTAAGAATCTCATTTAAAAGAGTTAATTAGAAGCAAGTAATCTATTATTAATCAAATTTTAAATTTCATAAACTTAATATGTTTTATATAAATATAGCTTAGTCGTAGTTAGTAGCTACCTAAAGCTATGTAAAATATATAAAAATATTTGATATGCTGTTAATGACCTACTAACTTTTTTATACCATTAATATTTTAAGTGTTACATCCTATATTAAAATGGTAAAGCTTATCGTGTTTTCCCCATTCTATGTAAAATTGACGATGTTCAACTATCACGCCTAAAAGGCATAAAATAAAAAACAGCACAGAGCATACCAAATTTTTTAATTCGCGTTAACCACTTGCTGTTTTATATAGTATATTTATTTTATATTATGTATTGGATTCTAGTTATCTGTGTTAATTAATGATAATAAATTATTACTCACATATATTTATAAGTATCAGCTCATACTATATATAGAAAATAGGTCCACTAGAATACCGATTTCCACTTCTTGTACAAACAATAGAAATAGCATACAATACTTTATACAATAATACAATAAAGCAATTTTGAGATCTCCAATTCCGTCTGCCTATTTCCATACCTAGTACTACTTATAGCCTTAATATTTTAATAACCAGCAAAAAAATTAAAGCTATCGAAAGGTTTAGTAATTCTATAATCGTATTAACAGTTTTTTCACTATTCTAATAAAATATACCTACACATCACATATTTTTACAAAATTATATTTAAATATAGATTTAAAACCATTCAGTTATTAAATTTAAACGCATTAACATTATGTACGATGATGTTTACAGCATTACTAAATGCACTCTGAAATGGCGGGAAATAAAGCTGTCATCGATTCCTCTCCGCGCCGTCAAATCGATTTTGACAGTTATTAATATGCGCGGTCGATAGTAGATAGAATCGATACCATCGCTAAAATGTTTCGAGTTCGCGATCACTTAGTATTCGTGATGACAGATGGACAGTTGTGGAAGAAAGTGGTTTAATTTAATTAACAATGAACTTTTTTCTTTTTTTTAATTAACTATTTGGATGATTGTAATAGTTTTTATATACTGCTTTTAAAGGTATACTAAATTATTATTTTTGACGTATCCATGACGTAGATAATTAGAATCTTTTTTTAAAAATATTTCGTTCTCCACTTTTCTCACGTAACAGCATTAGACACGAAAAGAGATTTCGTTATATGCACCACGACAGCTTATTGAGGCTATCATAGAGGAAACATCTATTTGTAAATGTTTTGCAAATGTTTTCTCTGGCTTAAATAGTGTCTTAAACAAAACTTAAAGGACTTTTCGTAGATTATTTTTATTAAATTTTTCAGATATTATTTTTATTAATTTATTAGGACCACCTTCTCTGCAATAATGCAATTAAAATTTAAAATATATATATATTTGCAAAATTTAAGAAATGTTTGTGCAATGGCACAACGTGTGACTGTAGATGTGTCAGTTGTGAGCTCGATTCCCATTTAGGGAGTGAAATATTTAAGATCTGGTAAGTAGGAATAGTCTCATCGTCATCTTTTAATTTATCAATGGACACGGACACGCACATTATTTAAATTCAAGTAAATTGGATAATATTTGTATAAGAATAGATTAAGGTAATATTGATATAAACATCTTTAAAAACGTTTAAAGTGGTAGTTTTCGGAAAATGTATATGCATTCATTACTACAGCGAGTATATTGTACATTTTTTTACTAAAATCATAATTCCGAGAAACGTTTCATTGTTCTCACAACAGTACACCAGTGACTAATAAACTAATGCATTTATATTTAGGACGCGTTATTGGTTTTTTATTATACTTCAGTTATCTTATTTTATTCAATAAACACACTTGAGTGGCCATCACGTACAGTGGTGTAAAGCTAAGAGAAAATAAATATCTTTACATTACCACAGTGTATAAATCATAACTCATAAACGAGGAAAGAGTATTCATTGTTAGTCATTTTGTTTATTACAAACTTTATTGATATTATAAGACGTAGAATGAATGTACTTTAAATAAAGCAATTTGATGGGAACGATTTCTTTACTTATTATTTGATTTTCAACAATAATATATTATAGTTACTTAAGAAATGTTTGTAATTCTTGTAAAAGATAGAGGACAAGTTTAATTTTTAATTTTGTGTCTAGAACTATACTCTTCTTACAATATTAGTAATTCGACGTTTTTATACATTATTTGATGTTTTAATTATTAACCTCTCTATATATTGTCAATATAAAAAAGAAAGAAAATAAAGATATTAAACTAAATTCTTATATATAAAGTTTTAGTTTAATATATAATACATAATTATATAAAGAAAATGTCATTAATATTAATTATATTATTAGTAAACAAATAAAATTAAATAGGCCAGTCTTGGCGGAGAGGCACAGAGTGTGACTGTAAAATCGACTAGTTGTGGGTTCGACCCCCACTCGAGTGGGGAGAAACGTAAATGTAAGAAAATATTTTATCTCTTCGAAGAGATAAAATATTTTCTTACATTTATATTTTCGAAGCGCGGCGTTGAGTTCCGCCACTCCACACGCAATTCCTCCAGAACTCGTTGGAAGGTGGGGATCGGTATGTCTTAACACTAGGTTCCCTCTGCCTACCCTGCTGTGTGCGGGATACAGCGTGAAGCTGATTTTATATTAATAAAAAAATACAATTTAGGAGTATTTAAACACAGAATTTACGTATTCATACACACCATAAAATAAATCTTAGTCAATTTATATAAAAAAAAAAACAAATGTGGTCTATGAAAATCGTCGCATCTTTTTTTACGTTTCCCGCCCAATTAATCAGCGACATCTTGTATACGTGTGTCGTTAAAACAATTAAGCTTTATCGTCGTCATTCTGTCGCTTTAGAGTGGGAAAAATGGATTTTAGAGTCAAATAATTTCCTTAAAACTAGCGTTTATTAATAGATTGTTGATGTGTATATTTTTAAACTGGGATAACTATGGGAAGTGGATTTTTTTGGCTTTTATTTTAACTACGTGTTGATGTGGTTATTAAATTATGTTGTCACTCATGTTCGCGTTCTTCTTTGAAAAACCATTTAGTCAATGTAGGTACCTATATTTATATTTAGGACAGTTATGTTCAATATTTCTTTTGTATTTTTCCAGTCTGTTAAATACGTTTATACAATTATGTACATTACATAATATATTTTTTATTATTCTTAATGAATCTTCCTCTGTTTTCTTTATTTATGTAATCATAGCTTTGTGACTTTGCCTAATGCAAATAGTATCTACATATCCTATTTCTACCCCTCTGATAGAAGTAAAAATGTATCCATATTGTCGGATTTATTAAATTTTTCATCACAAACATGTGTAATATTGAATGTAATAAGCAAAACACGATATCTTAATCTGTTAAAGGAAATCGTTAGAGACATAATTTTGACACACGACCGTTTAATCTTTTAAGGCGCAAAAACCGTTACACGTGACAAATTGTTTTTAATCTGTATTTTTTGTATTAGGGATTTGTTTATGACTTAATTATTTAAGCTTCACACATTTGAGCCAGGAAGGTAGATAATTTTTTTTAGATCTTCTCCTATATGTTAAAATATGTCTTTAAAATTAAATAAAGTAAAATTAAACCTGCTGCCATTCGTGGCTTAGGGCCATAAGCGTGCGACTGTAAACGTGACAGGTTGGAGGTTCAGTTCCCATGTGGCGTCGAGTTTCGACAGTCAATACGCAATATTTCCAGAATTTGGGGTAAAGTGAGAATCGGAAGTATCTTAACACTAGGTTCCCTAGTGCCCCTACTATTTGAATACGTGAAAAAAACCTTAGGTGTAATGTAATATGTATGTATATTATGTAACTATATACCTATATACATATCATAATTTATTAGACGATTAGATTTGTAAAACGTAAATTATAATAATGTATTAATTGTCAACTAGATATTTCATATTAATTATTTAGGATATAAAGTACATGTCTTTTAATGAAAGTATATGTAAGTAGTCGTAAACTAATTTCATTATTATTAAAAATACCCATTAATATCCTATAATATTATCTTATAATATCTACTTTTATATAAAATCTTTCTTAATTTATTTGAACTAACGACCTTTTCTCAAGTTAAGCCTTCATAGAATCGCATATTATCAGAAACACTCATTAGTTATCTAAACAAGTCGGATTAAGAGACTTAAACGACCACCCAAAGCTGACAGATGTCACTACGGCGTATCTAACGGTTTTTTTTAAAATGCTGCATCTGTGTTAAACGGTATTCACTTTTTGTGCCAAAATAATAACATTTGATTAATCAATTTCCTCAGCCTACTTAAAAAGTAAGGTGTAGCTTAATATTTATATGAAATAATAAGTCTTTTTGCCTCTGAAAATCAAAGAATGGACGACATAAAAAAATACAAGATGCAATTATAGAACGATGCATATAAATAATAGGTAAACAAAAAGTTTTAAACAAACTGTACAATAGTTAAATAACGATCAAAGGGACAGCAACAACGTCAGTGAATTGAAAACCTAAAAAATCCAAAATAGAAAATCCAATTGTAGTTTCCGTGTGATAGAATAAAGGAATACATTCAATCTGCCATCGAAACCAGAGCTCGGGTACAATTTGCTAAAACAATACACCAAACCTTTTTTTCGTATATTGAAATAGTTACTTGCCCTTTTATATATTTTAATTTTAGGTTCAATAGTTTTTATTGTTTGTTTACGCTGAATCGATTAAAGCTTTTGTGTGTTTTTCCAGTGGAAGCATAAATTAAAAAAAAACAAAAGAATAGGCTTGATAAAAAATTGTAAGTAAAGCATTACTTAAATTTGAAAACTAATGTAATGGTATAACCACTTGTGGGCTTAGTATCAAAATTAGTTGCATATACATATATGATTTTTTTATTGGGTAGAATTTATGTCATATTACAAGACCTACAAGATATTATTTTTATCTTCACATTGTATCCCGCATACATGGTAGGCAGAGGTAATATACTATTCAGACACCATATCCCCCATATACTGTTCAATTTTCTAAGACATTTCGTGTTGAGTGGCGGTACTCAAAGCCGCTCTTTGTCTTGTTAGTAAAGCGGGAAAATAAAAATAATTCGTTCTCCCGAATGGGAATCGAACCTACTGTGCCACAATGGAATTATATCATGCGAATTACATATAAAAGCTATTATCTATATAAAACAATTCATATATTTTATCTGTAGTTACATAGAAATTGGTTGAATTTTTTTTCAACACATCTCATAGAATGACGCCTCTGGGAGCGATTGCGAGCTCAAATATCGGATATTGTTTCCGAACGGATTACACTCCGCCCAAGGTTTGTTTAGTTTATTTATTACTTTTTATGTTTTTTTTTGCGTTACGCTATATACCGCTATGAAAGCGGAAAGGGAACTTAGTGTTACGACATGATCTCATTAAGACGCTTCTGTTCCTCATTTTCCACCGAACTATCGAGGTGTTGCGGGTTGAGTGGCGAAACTCAACGCCGATACTACTTTTTATGTTACTTTGGAAAAGTACACGTAAAGGCAAAGGAGCTAGGCTAAGAGAAATTACTGTTAAGACATTCGTATAGCCCCTTAATCTTTTCAATGAGTTGCTTTAATAAGTTTACAATACAACAAAAAAAAAAAAGATTCACACCTGTAGTTCCTGAGATTAACGCGTTCAGTCAAACAACCTCTACATTTTTTTTGTAATATTAGTATAAGTTTATCTTTTCCTGTTGGAATATGTAAAAAGAGATGGCATTACATAAGGAACTTATCTAACAATTGTGAAACAGTACAATTTATGTGCTGTTTTAAACAAGGCCCCTGCCATTTGAAAATATATAATAATAATTCCACAGGGAAAGGTTGGTGAATAAATGTATTACGATATTGAAGTCTATTTAAAATATTTTTTTAAGCTTTACCCTGTACCCCCATCATATAACAGGGTAGGTAGGTTTTGCACTCAATTCGGAGACATTGCGTGAGTGGCGAAACTGAACGCTGCGTTTTGACTCGCAATTGCGTTTACAACCAAACGCTGTTTCACTGATCTACGATGTCTCCGTTTATTTTTTTTTCTATTTTTTTTTGTATTTACTCGTCCAGATTTTAGTAGTAGAATCTTTTGTAATACACCATTGTCTCATATGTGTATATTTAGAGGCACTTAGAGGGACTAGAGAGGAGCTTAGTGCATTGCCTTATCCATCTAGATTCTGAAAAACCTTTAATAATATAAAAATATATTTTAGTGATATTCACGCGAAAGGGAATCTTTGAAATGTTTACTATCAAATAGAATAAATAGATTGTTTATTTTTAATTTATCTGTATTTACATTGTTGCAGGATGGTAAGGACATTTCTAAGTGTAGGCGATACTTGTGGGTTGATTCTATTAAGGAGGATGTTTATAAACAATCTCCCTATACTTGTGAATTATAAATTTTATGTATGATTTAAAAAGTTAAACTTTAATTTGCGTTCTGCCAGTTTTGTTTTTTTGTCTTCTTTTAGCTTTACGCTATATTATATTAGTCAGAGAGAACTTAGTCTTAATACACTCGTTCCATACACACTCCATTAAGATATTTTCATTCTCCATTCTTTCTGTCGTATTCTGGTTGCATTATGTGTGCGAATGGCGGAACTCAACCGTGCTTTGCCTTGTCACAATAGCGAGAAAATTAAAATGTTAAATATTTCCTCGAGTCGGAATCGAACCCGAACCTACAACTTATCGTGTTTACAGTCGCACCGCTTGCCTGCGCCACGACTAGTTTCGATATTATTTATGGTAAATTATTATTTATAATGATTTTTCATCTCGTTTTATACCAAATTATTATTTTAAAACGTTGAAAAAATCTAATAGGTTGGTAGGTATATGTACTTCATAGACACAAATTTTATATAACATTTTTATCGTCTGCGGTTTTTATCGTTTTCTCTAGACCATTTTAGTTTTACGGGCGGCCATATTGAAAAGAATTGGCGGGAATACGCTTCGTATTGCTCCCGAGTCTCGAGTGTTTACAATTGTTTTCAATTTCTAGTTTATAAAAGAAAATTAAATGTAAATAACAGTCAATGTTACATGGTGCATTCTTTGTTTTATTGTATAATACACTATATCAATTATTTCGTAAGTTAGTGTTGGGCTTGTGTGTGTTATGTTCACATTGTTGTTCATATGTTATGTTCATATTATTTTGAAAGTTAAAGTAAATTATATATAAAGTAGTTATCAAATTACACACAACACAAAACCTTTGTAAGCACAACGGTTGTAGATTAATTCCCTCGCAATTGTAACTAGGCAAGGGCGCGTAGGGTTCCACTACTTAAAACGCAATGTTTCGAAAATTACGCAGTGTTTCGGGAACGGAGAGAATACAGAAACTGTTATATTTGTTTGAGAAGAAATAAGAAAACAAAAATATATATTTACTTAAAAAAAGAGTACAAAGTGCAACAAATCTGTACGAAATCTATCGCTTAGGTCTTAGGATTTATTATGTCGCGGCGAAATTGCTTGCGCCAATAAATTGCGATTGGGTGTATCGTATTACATGTTGAGTTGGTTTTCGGTTGTTCGGTGTGGTTGAATGTGTTATATCCTTTGCTGTGTAAATACGATTTTTAGTTAGAAAAATATATTTTATGTTTATATTTATAGGTCTGTGGTTAAATATTTTTGGTTATTAAATGAGTTAGTTGAGTTGTGCCACTCAATACGCTAAGTGAGGAACTTGAGGACTGTCTTATTGCTAAGTTGCCAATTTCCTGTGTTAGTGGCAGCCCGTCACTTCGTTTCCGTGAATATACGTATCGTATCTAGTAGGTATTTATAAGATGATAAAACCCTATTCACACAAACTTATTGTCCAGTACCCACTGGAAATGCGTTGTGGTGGTATATTTAATTTTTTCATTCATTTAGGGTTCCGTACCTCAAAAGGTACAAACAAAATCCGTCAAGACCATTCACCTCGAGATCGCGAGGAGGTCAAGCTGAAATTAATAACAAATATTCATCTTGAAGCACAGAAAAAAATCACCCTCCAAAGTTAACACAATCAAAAGATACGAGCATAATGTATCGATTTTGCTGCCTTTGTATGAAATTAGTCCCGCATTATAAACCTAGTGGGATCCCGTGGACCTACAGTTATGAAATTTGACACGAAGTGAGACCTTTCAATACAAATAAGTAAACATCCGAAAAGTAGCGATTTATGGGTATTTCATAGATAAAAATATTACATATTTATATTTGTATAATACTTTAAAAAATAATTATAAATATAAATGCATATATCCGCAAACTTAAGCTTGTCATCTTTTATAAGTTCTACAGCTTATTTCCCGTTCAACTTACCATCCTGAAATTAGTACGGAAGCGGTGTGCAAGTCCGACTCGCACTTAACTGGTTTTATTTACATTAATTAAATACAATATTTTACGTGTACTAATATGAACTTGCATTCTCTACAGCCAGTTCTCAACTTAGCTACGATAGCGTCATAACTCATAATAAAAAAGCTGCAATCTTTATAGATATACAAACTAGTAGGCAAGTTAGACTGCGCTAACTTTAAGAAGCAATGTAGAAGATCCAGTTTTTCTTTGTTCACGTAGAAATCGCCTCCTAGTGTCCAAGATACATGCTGTGCGTTGTCTGTCAGTCAGTGAGTATCGTAAAAGTTTTATTCATACATAGACTACAAACCTATGCCATTGAGTATATAAGACATAAAAGGAGTAAGTACATAGCTATAATGTCATCTAATAAATTCACTTAAAAGTTCTAATTCTTAGAGTGTTAACAGCATCGAATCCAAATCCCCGCAGCACGTGACTAGATCAGTAAACGAGCCATTACTGCGCGAATAACCTAGTGTACGGTGTGTTTAAAAATATACTAAGAAAAAATTGTTAATTTAGAATATATTATTTTAAGAAATATTTTGTTTATTTTAAATAAGTTTTGAACTTATTAAAATATAGATACTATTCAAACATTTATCATTGCTAGAAATAGATTAAAATTGTCATATACAGAGTGTTTTTGTCATCGCCACTTTAAATGGAAGCACAGTTTTAACTACTCTATAAAAACCTAATACAATTACAACAAGAACAAAGATGTCTTGGCGCAGGGGCACAAAGTGTGACTGTAATAAATAAAATTGACTGGTTGTGGGTTCGATCACCACTCGAGGAAATGAAATATTAATTTAAATTTATATTTGATGTCGACGCAAAGCGCGACGTTGAATTCCGCCACTCAGCACGTAATGCCTCTAGAATTCAGCGGAAAGTGAAAAACAGAGTGTCTTATCTTAACACTAGGTTCGTATTCTCTGCCTATCCCGCTGTGTGCCGGATACGGCGTAAAGCTGATTTATAAATAAAAGAGATTTTGCCAAAAACGATATTTGTCTGAACCAAGCTTTTAATGGTTGTATTTTTAGGGAATGGGTGGGCACAAGAATAGTCTGGGGTGGACACAGACCACCTCCCTACTAATCCTACGTTCATGTTGAATAACTTCGAATAAAAAAAAAACTATGCCATACGTTCTTATCAAGCTACGTCGAAATGTATCGACGTTTTTATAAGTTTTCGAAATAAGTAGGTTCTAAGCTGTATTCCATTTGACTTTAAAATCAAGTTACGTACTAATAAAATTATTTTTGGTTAATTTTTTAGTATTCAATTTTTTTGCAAATATTGTTGCAAGAAATTGTAGAAATAAACGGAAAGGAATGTTTACAAATTGTAGGAGATTTTAAGATTAATTGTAAGTTTCATTTGGTTTCTTTTCTACTGATCTTCGTTCAATCATTGTTAGGCACCAACTGAATAATACTTGAATATGTAAACTTCTTTAGGAACTTTTATTTATTAAGATTATTATTTAGTAGCTTGTCAGTTAGATTTTCCAGTCAGGTAATTGACTCTATTGAAAATATTTTTCATTAATTATTTTTTATAATGTGACCTTCAACTGATTTTTCTGTAAAGTTATTTTCTTGTAAAAGCAATACACAAAAAATATAATATCGCCATGTAAAATTGATCGTTAAAACACACTAATACAAAACACAAAATAATAATACCAATTTAATTTGCTATTTATTTCTAAAACCAATATATTAATAATATGCAATAATTAAATATAAACAGAACTCCTGTATAACATATCCGTGTGTAAAACAACTTAACACCACTACAAACTTTCGACCAATCAAAACCCTCCGTTCTACGTGTGCGTGCAAATAAGGAGGGGACTTTGAACGGGCAATTAAACTTTAACGTAGTCATTATGATCTGATGGTTATAGCTAACTAGATAATAACCGTGGTTTTACTTGCATTTTTAAAGATGGCCGCTTTGTTTATGTGAAATGGTTGTTTGAATTTGGTTTAGGCACGTATACAATTTGGCTATTTGAACAAAATAAAATAGTAAAATAAATACTGCATAAAAACCTTGCCTACGTTAGATCAAAAATAGTTTTACGATTTGCCATAATGTAGAAATAGGTTTTAAATAATGAGAGTAATTGACAGAATTAATCGAAGCAAGGACAGTCAAATATGCTTTTTAATATTTAGAAAAACGTCTAAAATATATTACGCGAGAGATTAGAGATCTAGTTTGTTTGAGGTATGAAGTAAGTTAAGTTTCGTGAAAAAAATATAAGCTAAAATTATTATCTACAGTGTATTTGTTTTTCTGTCTGTATATTTGACTGAATGTTATTTCATTATAATTTTGTATATTCGATATTTACACAAAAAAACCGTTAATAATTAAGCTTCTTAACATTTCAAAATAAACAAGACATAATTTTTTTAAATATATATGTGACAGAATGGACAAAAATCTATTATTTTATGATTAACTATACAGATAAATATATTTAAATAATAAAACAAATTAACAGATTATATATAAACTGTCACACAAGCTTAAATTAAGTAATTCACAATAACAATCCTCCATCATGCCACAAAGATAATATCATAGAAAATTGCGCTATGTAAATTTCTCAAGCCTTATCTCAGGGAAAATCAATAGAGCCTTCCTCAAGAGTGAGATAGGGATATACCTTAACACGAATGTTAGAAAGAGACAGAGTCACCCCTTCCTATCTATATGAGGCTGGGAAATTAGATCAGATAAGTGCATCTCAATTTTAAACCTTATTTTTATTACAAATAAGGTATTTTATAGTATATCTTAATAATATTTGTTACATTTTCATTTTCTGTAACCTTTTATATGAATTTCAACTCTACAGTTAAAATAAAAGGGTTATTTTTTAGTTATTAATGGTTACTTTGCTTGTGTAATTGGTAGTGATTTTATAATAGTGATAAATGTCGTATATGAGTTTAATTTTAGTTCATATAATGTTTTATTAGTAACAGTTAGGGTATAACGTTGGGTAATTAGCTTTGGTTTGACAGCTCGTGTTGCCAGGGTTGGTATATATATACATTTTTATATTTATCAATTTTTTTATCACGAAAATATAGATAAAATAATGGTGAGGCTATATATATAAACCACTTCGTTTTTCACTCTTCACTCATTTTGACCTGACCTGACCTGAACCTACGATTAATTAATTATTATTATCATCATTTACAAAATTATATTTATTATTATATAAATTATTTCATCATACGGCAAAATGAATTTTGCCGAAAATTTTGTAAACGTAGTACGTACGTATCTATACTCGTATATGTATCGTAGTATGAAACCGTAAAAAAAGCTAATAAGCTTAGGTATAATAAATTATATATATCATATATATATATCAGCTTCACGCTGTATCCCGCACACTGCAGGGTAGGCAGAGGGAATTGCGTGTTAAGTGGCAGAACTCAACGCCGCGCTTTGCCTCGACACCAGAGCGA
>DWAO01000811.1:0-22326 GCA_018230605.1 Heliconius congener | reverse complement strand
TCGAACCACTTCGCATTTACTGTCAATGCTTTCTAAGACATATCTTTGAAACATTTCAACTTTGTAGTTTAAGTTTGTTATGTACTTGGTTATCCATTACAGATTGTAATAATCATCTCAAAAGAAAAACAAGCTTTTACACTAAGAGATACCTAAAAATAAAACATTCTCTTTCATTTATAAAATGTTGAATAATGAGCCACACTTGATTGAATTAGCTAATTAACTATATATTGAAATAACTATAAATTCTAAATGCATAAAATCCATTATACATAATCACACGGAAAAAATAGGTTAATAGAATTAGAAAAATATATCGAAATTTTAATGTTTTCAAAAAAAGTTTTTTTTTTCCTAAGTGTGGAATACCAATTTACTGAATTATTTATATAAAAGAAGTACATCTTATTTCCCAGGTGGGTCGAAACATGCCGGAGTACGACGAGGCTCCCCTCAACTTAGTAGCGAGCCACGTCGCCGCTGAAGAGACACACTGACCGCACCAGTGATACCACCTCATCGGTTAAAATAATAACTTTTTCATATAACTTACCATCAAATTTAATATTTCTCGTTTAGATTTCTTACGGTAAAAAATATCCTATTTTCCTACTTAAGAAATTAGTTATTGTTTTAACTGACGATCGAAACATCGGGCACTGCCTATGAACGATGACTCTCGATATATGAGTTATAAAGTATTCAAGAGCGTATCGATTGTTCACGTTGAATACGTATTTATAACAAAAACCTGTTCTATTACATGAAACTAATATTTAATAATTTTTATTATTATATTTAATTAATTTCGTGTAATAATTTAAGCTTCTTGATGACCTATTTAATATAATGCTTGACGAGGGTCATACGCAGCTCCATACAAATTTGAACCGCGTTTAATAACGGCCAGTTAAATACCATAGATAACGTTTCTTCCAAATAACGGTTATTTTAACGAGTACTTTTAAAGAGTTCCACTAAATATATATTTAATAATTAAAATAACTAGCTCTCTTTCCAAGTATTCGTTGTTAAGCCTTAGTGCTATACTCAAAGGAACGTTTTAATATGTTTCTGATATAATTATAAAGTATTAAAGATTTATACATTGTAATAAGTTAAAATACCTCCTTTAAATAAAAAAATAAGATCTTACGTTTTAAAAATTTAAGTAAAAATAAGTTTAAAAAAATACACCAAATTGGAATCTAAATTTAAGCACACGATATTTTTCTCTCCGACAGTATAGTAATAGTTGTTGATATATTAATACATTAAAAAACATATATATAACAATTAAAATATTTTTCTACTTCCTCTATATTTCAAACAAATTTGTCATTTTATTAGTATGTACTCTAATATGAAACACGTTTAAATTTAGATTCCTATATTTTGAAAATCTCCATACAAGATCTGATTCAATAAATATTGTATTATAAGATGTTATTATTAATACGCAGGGCATTATAATATTTTAGAAGCGGCTTCAGTGCCTATATAGGGTAGGTCGGTACCAATAAAAAAAAAAGATTCGAATATTTTTCCCATACAATGTGATATACGAATGATGAATTATAATGAAAGTTGTGAATAAAATGTGAATATGTTTACGTTCGATTTTGTCTGGTGATTATTATATATTATGATTATATATTATTATAATATTTGCAGTAGTGGATGTGCATGTGACGCGGACGCGACAACCTTGCCTTAATGCTCTCTTGTATTTGTGAAATTATATAAGCGGTTACCTTTTGCAGGATGCGAGTATTCGTCTAGGTTTAGGTCAGTTTTAGGGTATTGTACATTTTTTTTTAATAATAATAATTATTATTATTTTATTTTAATCTAGTTCTTAAATGCGATTCGTAAAATTGATAGTTATTTATTTCCCAATTTCGGTCAGTATTTAAATGTAAGTATTTTTTTTTCGTTTGTTTTCGATTCAAGCGAACGTTCGCCACCTTTTCTGTGAGGGTTCGAATTTGGAAGCAATAATAAGTGAGTCTCATATTATACAGAATGCGAGCGACGTTGTTGCGTATAATTTTTAAATTATAGTATATAAAAGTATAATTAGTTAAGAAACAAGAGCAATAATGTCAAATTTTTTCTATGACACTTAATATTTAGACAGGTAGCGGTGCACACGTTCAATACTGCGCGATATCTTCATATTTAAAGTACTTTTCGGTATTATTATTATTATATATAATAGATTAAATCGTGAAAGTATTAGCCTATAAAGAATTTAAACAATTTTATGAAATGAAGAATCTCATGACAAAATGTCGTGTTGTGTTGTTGTGTACTAAAGCAGTTCCACCGTGGCCAGTGTTGTTAGTTCTCGCCAATCGTCTGTCTCGACTCGTTCGATCACCGTCCTTTACTTAACGTTTCTACTTAATTTTAGTATTAATTTATTTATTACATGAACTCCCCCCCACGGGCCAGTAATTGTGTGCGGTCTTTGAGACTTTGTGATATCTTTAGCTAGACCTTGTTCGCTTACTTGCGAGCGTTACTTCCGCTGCAGCTAACTTTTTTTATATATATATCGGGATCGCGATAAACGCGCTAATATTATTGTATTTTAAAAGCTTTAAAAATTGAGATTATTTATCCTTTGATATTGGGATCGCTGTAGTTAAGATGTGGTCGCGCCGCTCGGCGTCGGCGGCACTTTACATTGACAATAAAACCTGAAACCTTTTAGCACGTAAACTACCTATACTTAACTTTTGGGTAACTTATTAAACTTTGCTCTCTAAATAGTATATCTATTTCAGCTCTCTTTCTCTAATCTATGTAAAATTACATATGTTAAGAAGGCATTATATTATACACAAGTATTAAACGGTTTGATGTTTATTTTGTAAATTTAATTATATATATATATTTTATTTGTGTTTAGGTTAATTGATAACTTTGGAGATTCATTCAGTGATCGTTATCTAGATGGGGATCGCGATACGTCCTCTGCTAAGCATTGCTGCTCGCAGTAGTGATACAGTATTATTTTTATTCTTTATTATGCTGTACATTTTTCTTAGTCGTATTACGTTTTTAGTTGTATCTAGTTGATTTTTCAACTTGGATCTTGGCAATTGGTCGAATCTCTCAAAAAAAAAATCACCTCATAGCTATATTTAGTGTTTATGTATGTAGGTACCTCACACTTTGGTGGATACGTCAAAAATTACAGGAAATATGATGCGTCGCATTTGAATCATACGAACGTATGATTGTTTATATTATTGTTTTTAGGTTTACTTGTACTCGGTTTACGGAGTGGCGGTACGACGAACAATTTATCTATATCAAGTTACTAATAAACAGGTTGTGTTGTGTGCTTACGTCTAACAAAGCATGTGTTTTGTGATTTTGTTTCTCGTTTATACCGTCTGTTGCCGGTTGCTGGTAGGGCCTTGTTGGTATCGTTTCTGAAGGAATGTCGTTGGATGAACGTGTCCGGATCATCTAATTTTAATACTGTAAATGGATTAAAGTGTCTCGATCATCCAACTATAACACTATAATTGATTGATCGATGATCGCAGTATTCATAATTTTACCCGTTCAATCGCCTATTTCAACGAATCGTTATCCTTCAATCACAAGGGCACTATATTTTGTAATGTTATAATTTATGCTGAAATATTGGCTTTGTATGATAAAAATGAAATTCCACGTGAAAACATTGCGATAATAAGACTGACGGTCACTATAAAGAAAAATTAATGTCTCGTGTTTATTTTGTACGTAACTTTTTATTCCTCCGCAATGGAGATCGATATTTTCGATGAGACGTTCTACTCGATATGTGATATGTGTTAGTGTGTGTTTCCGAAAAGCAATAATATTGTGATACGTAGTGGAGGAGAGCAATTGTATGCACTATTCAGATACTTGTTCAGCATTCTGAAGTGAACATTGTCAATTAAAAATAATAAAACCGTCTCCACATTCACAACGGCTACGTTCATGCGCTGTGGCCCGTGTTTATAAATCGCTCTCAAGTCTAAGTTCGTTCTTGAGATGCCGTTTTCATTTATGAAAATAGAAAGAATATAAATGAAAACGGAATCTTAAAATTGTCATCGGTTTATAAGTACGGTTCTAAATATGTTTTTATTTGCGTGTTCGTACACGTTGTGTGTGGGCTCGGCACGAGAGATTCCATTTAAGTGTAGGCTTAAGATCTTCCGAGACACTTCTCTCTGGTACAATATCGTTTGTTTGTCTGTTAAACTACGATTACTTGTGAAATAGAATAGTTTAAACGACTTCACTTAAAGCTTAGAGGACCATAAAATCTGTTGATCGTTATTCCTCCTTAAATAATGTATAAATAACTCATTTCGACGTAAGTTTCAGCATAAATTATCCGCTAGTGGCGTTTGAGAGGCGCCGCCGGAATACTCATAGTGAAACATTCATTATTATTGTTGTATAGATGATAAATAATGTGACTTACGCAGGGATGGATACTTAAATTATTAAATTTTAACTGATATATTGGCTATGTAGTGTGTAGAATATTTTTTTACAAATAAAATATAGCAGCTAACTTTTTTGTTGTATTTTTATTTATATTGTAAGTACCCTTTAATATTGTTTTTTTTAATATATATTTAAGTTATATTTGTTTATTGCTTTAAATTAACGTATCTTTGGCATTGAGCGGATTATACAGTGATAATCTAATAATAAGATATTCCGTTCTCCACATTTGTATGTGTTTATTTTGAAATATAAACTGAAAATTACATTGATAAATTATATCAGCTTCACGCTGTATCCCGTGCACGGCATATTGGGTATGCAGAGGGAACCTAATGTTCAGTTACATTCCGTTCTCTATTTTTGGCCGTATTCTGGAGGCATAGCATGTTGAGTGGCAGAATTGAATGTGAAAATACAAATTTAAATATATTTTTCATTACCTCGAGTGAGGGTCGAACCCACAACTAGTTTCGTTTGTAGTCACACTTGTGCCCCTGCGTCACAACTGGCTTTGATTATTTAACTAAAAAAAAATAAATACCCTATAATATCCACGTAACAGCAGAAATGTTACAATAGTTTGCTGCAAGCATTTTTTTTATATTTTATGGAAATAATGAGAACTGAACAATGAGACATCTGTCCTTCATTATAGGTCAATAATAAATGTTTAACTAATTTTAATTACATAATATAATATCAACATGCAATACCTTTGTTTTAAACTCTAGGTTCCGAGATCCTCTCTGCCTACCCTGCTAAGGGCGAGTGCAGCATGTAGGTAAAAAAACTAACAGTAACAATGGGTTGCTCGCTCGTGCGGCGTCGGAAGCACGTCTCGGGGCGGCGCGGGACGGTGGTTGCAAGTTCGAAACTTCTTATATTCTGTTTATATTAACTAGTTAAATACACGCGCGTGCATTTAACATTAATAGGTAAAAACGACCTAATATTAATTTTTCACTGTCTGTCCCTATGTTATTTCAGCTTCACACTGAATCTCGCATATAGCATTTAACATCTGTCTCTACTCATACAGGAAAAAATAAAAGTCGCAGTTAAACATTCAAGTGAATATAATATCTAGGTGACGCTGACGGCGGGCCGCTTGGCGGCGCGGCGCGCGGCGGCGCGGCGCGTGGCGGCGCGGAAGGGCAGCTCGGCGCCCGCCGCCGCCGCGGAGCGCTGCAGCCACTGCAGCGCGTGGAGGTTGAACCCGATCATATCCTGTTAAGGAAATTATAACATTTATATTTATCACAATTTTAAAATGTTATTCCTGACTTCTCCTCCCGGAAAGAAATAATATTTCAAAGTAATTGCTTTGTTAGTTAAATTTCTGACTTCTCTATTGAGGGGTGCGCACAGCTCACTGGGTCCCCCCTAGTTCTTCACTCATCAAAACCGACGGTAGAAAAAACGACAATATTTTCTCATATATATTTGTTGAAGAGTGTAATATAAAATATCTTAAAAAAAAATATTTTTCAAAAGAATAAATTATTTAGAAAAAAGAGCATTCCAATTCCAAAATAATGACCCTCAGTTCGTTGACCCGCATAGTCGCCTTCGCCTGTATCTGGATGAGGTGCTTCAACAACGGCGCGTGCGCCAACAGCGGCGCGCGGTGCACCTTGAGCAGGAACAGGGCGAGGCGACACAACAACTCGCGCTGGTCGCCTCGCTCCAGCAAAGCCGGTAAGAGACGCACTATCGAACACGCGTTACTGAAGGGCAAGAGGAGGAGGGCCTCTTCTAGTTCACTAAAAATTGAGAAAACATTTTATGTATTATTATTTTAATGGTTTTAAGAAATAATTTAGAAATAGGAATATAAATATGTTTAATAATAATTAATATTCACATAAAACATTCATTACGATAGTAATAAAACTATACTTGTATTGTGTTATTATAAAACTTATACTTTTTGCTAATCAAACTAAATAATATTTGTATTTTTAATCTGTACTGTTGATATTAAAAAATATATATTTAAACTTTAAAATACCAGTGACGTGTAACTAAACAGTGGATTTCACAAACCTAAAAATAAATAAAAACAAAACTTATTATTAAATCATATTCTAAAATCTATATACCTAGATCGAATCTTTTTAACGGTCTCAAGTAAGAAGTCCTCAGGAGTAGAGCAGTTGTAAGCCGCCATGAGCACAGGTGGTTGGACAAACTGCCCACGAGCTTCTTCCACTTGCTTTTGATATTCCAAACCTATTTGTAAACATTCCATGATGGAATCTGCCTGAAATGTGTATGGTTTTTCATTTGGGATATTTAGAAATTACAATAAAATATCATGTAAAATATATTTTTGTTTTTTTTCACTTCACACAGCATGGTAGGCAGTGGGAACCTAGTGTTAAGATACTGAGATACTAAGATAGTGTTAAGATACGTTCTCCACTTTCTGCCGAATTTAGCAGTCATTGCGTGTTGAGTGGCAGAACTCAACGCCGCGCTTTGCCTCGACACCAGAACAGAAGAAATAAAAATATAAATTTAAATAAATATTTCATCTCCTCGAGGATCGAACCCACAACCAGTCGATTTTGCAGTCACACTTTGAGCCTCTGCGCCACGACTGGTTGTATTACATATACATATGAATGGAGCATTCCACGCGAAGCGGGTCGAGGTCTCCGATTTTAATTATTTTTTAATATGTTAGACCTATATGGATCCTCAACACTATTGCACAATATTTTGATAGTAGTGTTTAGTTTAGGACAGTGTGGACATGCACTCTTTTAAATCTTATTATTCTGTATTAATAAGTAACAAATAAATATATAAAGTATTGGAATAATTAGGTTCACGCTACATTCCGCATACATCAGTCAGAGGGAACCCAGCGTTAAGATACTCGGTTCTCCATTTTCCGCCGAATTCTGGAGGCATTGCAGGTTGAGTGCCAGAGCGAAGAAATAAAAATATAAATTTAAATAAATCTTTCATTTTGTCGTAGTCACACACTTGTGCCCGTGCGTACTCAATTGGATTTAAACTTTATTTTTATTAAACTATAACATTATATATCATTTTGATTTAACTGATTTTTTTTAATTAATATGTACTTACAGCTTTTTCAGCTCCTATGGTTTTCTTAGTCGGCATGACCAACCCCGGCAGCCCTGGCACTGGTGCCTGTTAAAATTATGATATTAAAATATCTCTGTGAAAAATAGTTAATGTTTATGATTTTACAAAAAAAAGTACAACACAAAGTTATTTTTGGTTTGTATCAGGAAATTAAACACTCTAAATAAAAGCAAGGGAAATTCATACAAAAACAAAAAAAGGCAGACCCACATCCATACACCCAAAAAAAGGCAAAACCCCAAATCCATACACAGCAGAAACAAAAGCAAGCAAGCCAACTAACATGATCGTCCCCGGTGGCCAGCCCTTCCTGCTCCTCGTCCGCGTCGCCCAGCACCAGCGGCTCGTCGCTGCGCGTGAACAGGCGTATGGCGCCGTCCGCGCCGCACGACGTCACGTGCAGGCCGCCCGCGCCAACTGCTAAGGCGTTACAGGCGGAGGCGTGGCCCTAGATAGAATTCACATTTTCATATATTTTTTTATTATTTTTCAGTCCAACATTATATTTATTTATAAAATTAAATTATATTGCACAATTAAACTTTGAATGAATGAATGAAATAAAAGAATGAATAGAAACTAAAAAAAATTGTAGTAAAATAAAAAATATTTTTGTGCATCACATTTTATGAATGTGTATATGAATCACTTAATCAAAGTATTTTCTTAATGATAGATTCAAAGGAATAAGTGTAATATTTAATTAACATTTTAAGCAAACAACATGAAAAATAATCTTAATAATATTATTACTATGATGTTTATAAAGAATACATATAAAAAATGCACTATGTTCATAGTGTGATAAATGAATAAAAAAAAAACCAATCCAACTTACATTCAAAGTAATAATATTATCATAAGTATCGGCGTCCCACTGTTTCACTTTGCCGTCTTTCCCCGCCGTGAAGAAGTAATGAGTAGTGGGTACGAATCTCAACGCTGTCACTGTGTCATTGTGGGCAAATATCGATTTATGGCAATCTCCAAAGTCCATTCCCCATATTTTGACATTTCTGTCGCCAGAACCCGTGGCTATTATGTTGGAGTCGTAGCTTATATCCATACACAATACTGGTAGCTTGTGTCCATATAGTGACAGGTAGAACTGGTGATGTACAGATAAATATATTTTTACAAATTCGAAGATGAATTAATTACTTTAGAATTTGGGTTTATTAGGATTTAAAAAATATGAAAAGGTTATAATATTATTTAAATGTATTTTTGTTTATATCATTTAAATTTCTGCCTAACATATACTTAATATATTAAAAAAGGCTTATTTTTTCAAATACAAAAAATCTCTATAAAGATTAAGGCAATACAAATCATATGTAATACAATACAAAAATTATAATAAAAATTACCTTAAACGTGTCCAAAAAGAATATTTTGACAGTAGAATCCATGAGGGCTACCGCTATGAACTTATTGTTGGGGCTTATGCACACCGCCGTCACGCCTTCTTCTAGTTCTAATGTACGTGTGTGAAGGAGGGATAGCACCTGTTTATTAAAGATTGTTTAATAAAAAAAAACAGACAAGCGCGAGTCGAGCCAACCGATGGTTTCGTACAAGAATTGAAGGTTTTTCTGAAATTCAGGTTTATTTTTAAAATATTTCAAATATTATAAAGCTGATGATTTTGTTTGGGTTATTTTTTATACTATATTGCTTATACTAATATTATAACCCGGAAGAGTTTGCAAAATATCTAAATAGTAATCTGAATAATATTTTTATAGAAAATATATAAAAAAATTAAATATGTAAAATAACATCTAAAATAGGTTAAAAATATATGTCAATCAGTTGATCATGTGGTTGGATAAAGCTACATATAAGTAGCAATATTTGAAGGTTTGAAGGATTAAATCAAATATAAAAATATAGGAGGGAAAGAGGTAATGCAAAAAAAAATATGGTGTATGTAATGGGGTGAGTGAGAAGACAAACGGGCGTCAATGGCGACATGATATTTGAAATATAAAAGTTGAATTATAATATTGCTTTGTGACTTGAAACGTTAGTAAATGTCAACTTATTTTTCTTTGGTTATGGCTTGATATTAATTTTTCCCAATCCCATATATTTTGGTCATGTGTTTACTACAAATGCCAAGAAATCTAAATCAAACCCAAAACGTTTTATAGTGTATAATTTTAGCTGCTGTTTATTTTTTGGTAGTAATAACACAAATTATGTTATAATACTCGCTCACCAATATGTACTTACTTTAGCCTTAGAATCTCCCGTAGGATCCGGTATAAGTTCAAAAGTCCACAGCTTAACTGTTTTATCTCCACCACCCGAATAGCATCCACGCTGAAAACAATAAGACACTAATTTAATGCAAAATCGAAGCGTCGGTGTACCCAAACAGAAAATCTCTATAATTGGAGTTCAAAAAACCGTGTTTCCACTGCACTGACCAGGTCCGGGGTGAGCCCCACGGCGGTGCAGCCCGCGTCGGAGGCGTGCGCGCGCACGTGCTCCAGCGGCGCCGCCGCGCCCACGTCCGCCAGCAGCAGCGCGCCGTCCGCGCACGCCGCCAGCGCGTGGCGGTCGCCCGGCAGCAGGCACAGCGCCCGCGCGCGCGCCGCCGCGGGCAGCGTGCGGAGGCAGCTTTGGCTCGTTCTGTGGGTGAGCAAATGCGAGATTATGTGTAAAAGTTAAAGTCTATGCTATAATGTATAAATAAACCACCTTTAGGTATGACTTCTTTTACAGATACATAAAATTTTATATATCATTATAATATTGTCCACATAACATGTAATAAAATTAGAAAGAAAAACAAAAAAAACTCTTTGCGTTACCCAAAAAGCCCAATAAGCCCATTATTTCTAAGCGAGGCACAATGAAACTGTAACCAAGACACTAAATTTAAAAACAATATGTGTAGAGAGGTGAACTGTAACGATAATCTCTGAGCCAGGGTAAATAATAACTAATTATTCCAAGTGGCATCATGGCAAGGTAGGCAGAGAAAACCTAGTGCTAAAACACTCCGTTCCCCACTCACTGTCGATTTCTTGAGGCATTGCGCGATGATTGGCGGAACTCAACGTCGCGCTTCTTCTTGAAAGTGATAGAAATATAAAATCTAAACTGTACCTGTTCCAAAGTTTTATAGAATCAGCGGACGCTGAAAGAACAGCGAGATTGTCCGAGCTGATCGCGACGCAACGCGGCTCCCGCTGGTGGCCCGGCATAGTCACTTGTTTCAAACATTTTACTGTAAATATGAAAATAAAATCTATCTATACCTATAGCTTATGTATAGAAATAAACACGAAGATTTTTATCTATATTATTCATTAATATTATATAATAATAACGAAATGTATACACTGTATACGTACGTGCACAAGCATACAACCGTAATCGCAAAAGATTGTGGGTTTGATTCCCACTAAAAAAAAATTAAATAATATTATCATTTCATTACTCTACTAAGGAGGCGAAGCTCGGCGTTGAGTTTCACCATTCAACACACAATGTCTCCAGAAGTAGGGGGAAAGAGGGCAACTAAATGTCTTGTCACTAGCCTTGCCTACCATGCTATATGCAAGGTACAGCGTGAAAGTGAAAAAAAAAATCTATATACCAATAAATGTCAAACATACCTTCATTTCCCTCATCAATAGTCAAACTGTGTAACTCCACAGTGTTAATAGCTAAAGTGACTCCCACTCGGAGTTCCCCAGTAGTTCCCACTAATAATGTCGCAGATTTTATCTTAGTTGCCAATTTCACGGAGGACAGCCGCTTCACTTCATCAGATAATGTAAGAATGTCAGATATTTCTGTAGCCTCTGGATCGACTTCACCACTTTCTTTTTGTTTTCTGTTATATTTGGTCATAATGTCAACTTTTAATGTCATTTGTATTTAAAGTGTTATTAATAATTTTTTTTGTAATGCAGTTTATAGTAAACACTCGATGATGAGTAGGTATAGATTCTATTAAAAATACAATTTTTAGGTATTTTTTTTAATTAAAAATTAAAAAGCAGTAAGAATATTGTGTATGAGGACTGCCATAACTTATAAGTGCGATGATTCTTTTTTTAAAGCAATACGCTATATCCCGTACATAACGAGTAAGTAGAGTGAACCTGGTAAACCTCAATGTTGAGACAGTTTGTTCCCGTTGAGTTCCTCATTTTTTTGGTGAATTTATAGAATTAGGGCTAGAAATAGGGCTTGTCGAGTGGAAGAACTGAATGCAGCTGAAGGCATTACCAAAGCACGGAAATTAAAGCAGGCATGCTGGTGCCCCTGCACCGTGACAGCATCTTTTTTAGTGTTACTTCAAAAATACATTATCTGCCTTTAAAGATTTATAAATATAAAAATCTCTCAGAGATATCTGTGATACATAAGTATATTGAATGCCTTCAACTAAATGTACAAAAGTGATTTCTTACATCAATTTTTTCCTCTGTTTCTTAACTCGTTTGCTCATTCTTATTTTGGCCTCTTCATCAGAACAAAAATAGAATAGCTCCAACAAAGAGTCAGTTCCATAGCAAGCAAGCACAGTTTGTCCGAGATCTGTGGCAAGACCCACTACCCTGCCTTTGCCTCCACGAATAAGTGTGCCCACTTGATGACATTGTAACATCTTAAATAGAAATCAAAGTAATAAAAATACCAATCTGTTTTTACAAATTCACTCTCACTCTTTTATTAGGTGAAAGATCGTGTATTTAATGGTGGAACAAATTTTTAACATTATTATATGTGTAGGAATGAGTATTGAACCCAGAACTATCATTATACATCCTAATTGTAAAGCCAATAAAAACAAAATTATATAAAGACCTACAAAATTGTTTATTTAGTTTGTCTATATGATTTAAAAAATCAAATTAAATAAAATGATTTAACAAATCTTCTTATTCTTATTTTTTTATTAGCTATTTAGAGTTTTAGCGGTCTTGGCTTCTGACGGTCAATAGTCAAAAAGATAAGCGTCACTTTTGTGAGGATACATGTTGTGAGACACATGTTATGAGACTATAGGTGACATTTGAAAGTTTAATACAAAATATTTTAGATTATACTTTTCTGATGTCAAAATTATTTTTTGTACAATTTATAACTACAAAACAATAATCAGCTGGATTGAATTTTCAGTGGTACTTCTTGGTTATTTTTTTATGGTACAAGCAGTTGTAGTATATAGATTTTAACAATAAAATTGTAATCTAACTAAATATATACTAACCGATGTATCCTCTGCATTATCTGCATCTTCCAACTTTACTATTTCAAGTTGCTTTGTAATTTTGTCCTCTTCTTTGATTTTGTCTGTCCAATTTAGTTTCCAAACTCTTAATTCTTGATCTGAACTACCAGTTACTAGATACCTTTCTTCTTTCAATAATGCTGCTGACCACACCTATATTTAATATTTTTTATTTTATTTTATTTCATATAGATATAGATATAGCAGGATAGAATTTTGAACCTGTCAGTTGAATTTAAAAAATAATAACCTTTTAGAACTTTTCGGTTATAAATATTTCAACTAAACAATATTTATATAATATCAAGTACCTCCATTTGATGTCCACCAAGAGTTTTGAAACAATGTTTAGTTTCAATATCCCAAAACTTCACAAATGTGTCTTTTGAAGAACTAATTACACAATTACGTCCGTTGATGAATAACACACTTGTTATTGCACCTTTGTGGCCACTGAACCTAGCTATACCAGTCTCCGCAACTACATCCCAAAGGATTACTTCAGTATCCTAGAAATATTGAAAACAAATGTATAATTTGTTAACAATATCTACTTTTTATGTTTCTTTTAAATTCATGTTTTATCCACATATAGTAGGATAAGTAGAAAGAAGTCAGCATCAAGACACTCAATTTTCCACTTTCTTTCAATTCAAGACAATGCATATTGAGTTGTTGAACTCCACAATATACATTCTTAGAAAAGAGGAAATAAAAACAAAAAAAATTTCCGAGTTCAAATTAAACACACAATCATTGCAGTTACAGTCAAATACTGGACACTGTGCAATAAATCTCTCTATTAATAATAATAATTTTATTAAGTATTTTAACAAAAGCTTATAATTTCTTTACTAAAGTATCACAATATCAATTACTTAGTATAACAATTTGTTAAAGGCAATTTCAATTTAAAATAATATTGAATAAAAATGTTTTAAAAGGCAAATGGTAACATAAAGTAAGGATCTTATTTTACCTTGGATCCGGAAACAATTCTATGTCCTTTTTCATCATATTGTAAGCAAGTTATAGCTGATTTGTGTCCGGCAAATACACATACTATGTCATTATTGATTAACTCAAATACATTAATATTACCATCCACATAACCAACTGCCATATGATTTCCTGTAGGACTTGCTGCTATTTGAGATACTATAACATTTTCTCCTGGTATCACTTGAGCCTAAAGTTGCGTGAATTATTTTTTAAATACATATACAAATTAAGATAAATTCACTTTTAATACGAGCATGACATTCAACGTTATATGTTTTTAAATGGAACAAGTTGATAAATGATAAGTTTACAATATTACCTTTTCACCCAATCGCATATCCCAAATAATAACATGTTCACATGCACCGACCGCAACATATCTGCCGCTAACTCCATTTAATGTTACATGTGTACTGTTACAGTCAGGACTAGCTATTATATTAAACGTACCACTAGGTACATATCTTAAATATTGTTTGGTAAGACCCATTTTTATCTTTAAAATGTAAGAAACTTTTATTATGTTTCTATATAACCAAAAACTTCAAAAACACATTGCTTTGTTTTGACGTTTACGTCATTTTTATTATAGTTTGTACAAATGTCAATAACATTTGAAGAAATTCCATCACAGATTATATGTATACAATATATACGGATAATACCGTACCATTTGGGTATTGTGCTCTGTGACCGTACAGTACAGTACAATACGGTACAAGTTAAGTACGGTACCTTATGGGTGGTCTAATTGTTTTGCATTATAATAAATAAATAAGATATATAATAATACGATATATATGTAAGATTTAGTGTTGTCTAAAATGTATTTTTATTAAATAAGCGTCAAATAAGCGATAAAAACTAATATAATTCCTACGATTATTTTAAAAGATACTCTATTGAATTTAAGCTTAAAAACTCTGCTCTCAACAAATTAAAAAATAAAAGTTTAAAAAGTTATGAGTTATCTGTTAAATCCGGCTCATGATCGCTAAGTGCGCTTTTCATTATACATGATTAATTTTATTATTCGAAAAATAACCTACTGGTTATAATATAGGAAATATCAATATTTGTTTCATTTACAAACTATAAAAAGTAACGTCCATAATCTATTTCGATCAGCCGTTTTTCAAGACTGCCATCAGGTTATTATGTTACTCAACAAAAGCAGGTTTATTGTTTTTCTTGTTGAATCAACGTGCCTTCTCTTACTATTAAAGTATTGAATAGTATCGTTTTATAATAAAAATATATTTCTATAACTTTTCCTGTTACACAGACTGGTTGGGTTTACAAATCGTTCAAGCAAGTGCAATATGGAGAACAATTCCACGTCAGACGTAATAATTTTAAGTGGAAATTCCCACCCTGAATTGGCTGACCTAATTGCAAAGTAAATATTTTTATTTCTTTTAGTAAATACTTGACCGTATATTTAAGTTTGTCGTATGAAATATACATGATGAGCAATAGATTAAATTTTATTTACTTAAAATAATACAATAATCAAAACCCTATTATCTTGCTGTATATAAGAGTCTCCATTATCGAATGAAATTATATTACAGTCGCTTGGGTGTACGCAAAGGAGGATGCTCAGTTTATCATAAAACTAATAGAGAAACTATGGTAGAAATAGCAGATTCAATTCGCGGGAAAAATATCTATATTGTACAAACTGGAACAAAGTAAGAAACCCATCAATACTAAATTCATTATAATAATTAAATTAAATAATATTGTAGTTTAGTACTAGAAATTGTATTCAATTTAAATAAGATATTACAATAGTGCATGTTTTTGGGGTCATTATAAAGAATGCAATAATTACTGAATCTTATAAAATTAACATAATTGAATGGTAATAATGCTTTTGAAGGTTTCTTGGAGTATTTTTCTTTGGAAATTAGACCTGAAAGGCCTTGCTTAACAAATGCTTAACACAAAAATTCCTAGTGACAATTATATATTTTTTTATTATATTATATTGGAAATATTTTACACAAAGCCTGATTATTTTGATGAGAAGAAATAAACAAAATAATAACTGGCAACTAAAAAAATAGTTATTCACTATGGGTATCATCTTATAAACACATCTATTTCATATCATTATGCATTTTCATTTAATTACAGGGATGTTAACAACAATATCATGGAACTATTGATAATGGCTTATGCTTGTAAGACTTCATCAGCTCACTCTATTGTAGGGGTCATTCCATATTTGCCATACAGCAAGCAATGCAAAATGAGGAAGCGTGGGTGCATCGTCACAAAATTATTAGCCAAAATGATGTGCAAATCTGGTCTCACACACATTATTACTATGGATTTACATCAGAAAGAAATTCAAGGGTTTTTTGATTGTCCCGTTGATAATTTGAGGGCGTCACCCTTTTTGTTACAATACATACAAGAAAGTGTAAGTGGTGATGTTTTTATTTATTCATTGCATATTAGTATTTGTAAAGATTGCTTCAGTTTAAATATTTGATGTTGCTGTCATTAAATACATACATACATACATACATATACATGACAGATAAAAGAGTGATCTTATAAAAGTTCTTTTTTTTTCTTTCGTAAGTTAATCTTAAAAAAAGAGAAATGGTGTGAAAATACATGAGCCTCTCTTTTATGTTTTTTTAAACAAATATATGATATATATGAGTGAACAGTCTGAGGGTAAAATAATCATGTATTTTTATCTTTTATAGATACCAGATTACCGCAACTCCGTAATAGTGGCACGCAACCCTGGCTCAGCTAAGAAAGCCACTTCATATGCAGAACGATTAAGACTTGCGATTGCAGTTATACATGGAGAGCAGAAAGAAGCAGAGAGTGATGAAGTTGATGGAAGATACTCACCACCTTGTATGCCTAGGTGAATGATTATAAATGTTTTTCTAATTATATGTTTTATACTTATTTGTGTTATATTTTCAATATTATCTTCATACTTCTCTCTTATGAAACGCAAGAGAGAGAAAAGTTAGTGTTAAACTACATTATGCAACAATTTAGCAAAATGGTATACACTACATTAAAACTTTTACTGTTTTGTGAACAGTGTGGACAGATCTCGCACAATGGACGTGTCAGTTGGAGTTCCGGTACATCCGGCGAAGGAGAAGCCGCCGATAAATGTTGTGGGAGATGTGGGCGGTAGAATTGCTATCATGGTGGTATGTATATTGTACAATTTTGTTTCTTAATTGTAATATTGTATTACATTCCTAGATTTATATTGTTTACAACTAGATGTAGGTTAAGCTGTCGTGGCATCAGACAGTGATTCTCACTCTGGAAATTAATTATTTTCATCACCTTTCTTTGGCAAAAAGTCAAAGTATGGTGTTAAGTTCAGTGACTCAACACACAATTTCGAGAAAATTGGACATAGAATGGGGAAAGGAATGTCATAGCACTTGGTTCTCCTGAAACAAAAAAAATAAAGACTATTATTGTTTTCAGCTTTTTTTTATTTTACTTTTTTAGCTTAACGCTAAAACGCCTTTTACCAGAGCAAACAAATAAAAAAAATTAAATTCTTCAAGTTGAAATTGAACCCACAACATGTCATGCCTATAGCCGCATACTCATTCCCCTGCCTCACGACAAGCCTCAACTTTCCTTCTTCTTGCTTTATTATATTTAAATGTTACTTTATTATAGGATGACCTTATTGACGACGTACAATCTTTCGTGGCTGCAGCTGAAGTATTAAAAGAGTGTGGTGCATATAAAATTTATGTGTTAGCAACACATGGTTTACTCTCATCTGATGCCCCTCGGCTGATTGAAGATTCCCCCATTGATGAAGTAGTGGTCACAAATACGGTTCCTCACGAACTACAGAAGATGCAATGCAATAAAATAAAAACAATCGACATATCAGTGCTTCTAAGTGAAGCAATTCGTCGCATCCACAACAAAGAGTCCATGTCATATCTTTTCAAAAATGTCACACTGGAGGACTAAACTTAAAAATGTTATTAGAAATGTTATGTTTAGTTATTTTATTATTATTATGTAAAAATCATGAATTTAATTTTAGGTATCATAAAATTAGACCTTTTTTTAATTTGTCTCAATTTCAAAGAATCAGTACAGGAGTCAGTATGAAAATTATTAATTAGTTGTTTTAAGTTATAATATTTACATTATTTTTTTAAGTGAACTTATCTGAAAAACAAATTAGTCACCGTGTTTAGTATAGGCTAATTTAGTATTTAAATGTATTTACCAATTTTAGTTTTAAGTATTACTGCTTCAGATAGGATATTTTGCTTGTTCGTATTATAATTGCTTTTAGATTTTTTTTCTATTTGAGTTTGTATTATCTTTTTTTTTATCTACATCTGAAATCAAAAAATATATAACTGTGATTTTATATTTTGTAATTGTGCAAGTTAAAATTAAATAATGATTGTTGAAGTCCAAAGCTTATAAATTTATATACTATAACAATTGTATAGATTACTGGTAAATAACTTCTTTATATATATTATACTGTTATTATTATGTAACTATTTCATTAAATATATTTGTGTCAATACTTGTTTTATTATTTCAAGAAACCAAAAGAAAAATGTAAGACAGGTAGGTAAATCGAAATTAGTTATTAAAAAAAAACATTAAAACTGGATGTCAAATTGTTTTAATATATATTTTATTATTAAATTGATTTAATAAGTGGAAAATAAATAATTTTTAAAATGAATATTTTTTTACGATACCGTTTTGTAGGTACTGACAATATATTTAATATAATATTTACGATAATTAAACTCTTTCATCTATTGCCATATTTAATATATTTAGTCTGTGGAAAATATTATGTCATAGTGACATTACTAGTGTCAGAATTTAAATAAATTTTTATTGCATTTTTTTTTAGTTTTTTTAAATATATATGAAATACTATTTTAATTGAATTGCATTTACGCCGATATATACTACATAATAATGTTTCTTTTTTATTTATAACGATTACTTTTAATTATTAGAAAATTGTGCGAACAACACAATTTTATACAACAAAAGTGTTTTAGTGTTTGTAGAAGCTATAATCGGAAAAATGGCACTATTCAAAAGTTTTCAGCGTTTCAGAGGGATGATTTTTTTAAAGTCTTATAAAAGATTCAATAGTTACAGTAGAAATATATTAAAATTAAGTGAACGAGGCATGTATCAGGATATATTCCCTAACACATCTGCGTAAGTTAAGAAGCAGTTTCATATTTCCAGCTAGTTATGCAATATAAATATTTAGATTTTTTTGACATAAACATAAAAAAAATTTTTTTTTAGAAATGAAATAAAAAATTTACTCAATAAGAATCCACAGTGTGTTTATGCAGGTTTTGATCCTACTGCTAACAGTCTACATGTAGGCAACCTACTTGTTATAATTAATTTAATTCACTGGCAAAGAGGTGGACATAATATCATAGCATTGGTAAGAAAATGTTTAATATACTTATTTAGAAAATTCCTAATTTTATTCCTAAGTGTGGAATAACACTTTAAAAAACGTTTAAATGTGAAATAATTAATAAATTTCAAAAAAGGATGTTAATAGCATTAAATGTCTTATTATTTATAGGTTGGTGGGGCTACAGGTTACATTGGTGACCCAAGTGGAAAAAGTACAGACAGAGTTGCTTTACCAGAAAATGTTATTGCTCAAAATGTTAATTCTATTAAAAAAAATTTAGAAACTGTATTTGAGAATCACAAAAAATATATTTGGTTAAAAGATGAGAACCAGTTAAAACCAATCAAGTATGTATTACTAGAATATGTCACATAAAATATAAAACAGAAAGATGAGAGTAATTTTGATACATTTTTTTAGGATAGTCAATAATGAAATGTGGTATAGAGATATAAATTCAATAAAATTTGTAAGTGAAATTGGAAGAAACTTCAGAATGGGCACAATGTTGTTAAAGCAAAGTGTCCAAAACAGAATTAATTCTGATGTGGGCATGAGTTTTACAGAGTTTGCATACCAAATATTTCAATCGTATGATTGGCTTCATTTGTTAAATGAGTACGACTGTAGATTCCAGGTAAATATAACTTATTATGTTATATATATTTTTAGCTTACACTGTATGAATGTTTTGAGGCATTGTGTATTAAGTGGTGAAAGTCAACATCATGCATTTTCTTGTTATCCAAGTAATGAAATGAAGCCAATTGGAAATCAAGCTAATGACATTTGTTTTGTCTTATCCTGTTCCGCTGCCCCACAACACTCACACCTTCTATATCACAAATTAAGTATTAAATGTGCTTTTTCTGTTTTAGATAGGCGGAAGTGATCAAATGGGCAATATAAGTGCAGGACATGAATTAATTAGTAGAACAATAAAGAAAAATGTTTATGGTAATGAAAAAAAAATTAAGATTTATATTTACAATATATTTTATTTTTTATAGTTTTTTTTGTATTATTCTATTAAAAACATTTGTTCTGTAGGGTTGACATTGCCTCTGGTAACAACTGAAGAGGGTGACAAATTTGGAAAGTCTGCAGGAAATGCTATCTGGCTAGACGGCTCAAAAACAAGTCCTTACAGTTTATACCAATTTTTTATTAGAACAAAGGATTCAGAAGTTGAAAAGTTGTTAAAATTATTTACTTTTTATAGTTTAGGCGATATAAAAGATATCATGTATAAGCATCAACAGCATCCAGAGCAAAGATATCCTCAGCAGTGTTTGGCAGATCAATTGACAACATTGGTTCATGGAGGTAAAATTTCTTAAAAATTCTATAAATATTCTAATAAAAATAAATATTTACGAAATCTGAGGTAAAATTAGGAAAAAAATATTTTTTCTTACGATTTTTAATATACATTGTCTTGTAATTGACATAGAGAGGACATCATGGCATTGTAGTTTTACTTTAAAAAAAACAGAAAAATACCAAAAAGTGTAAACTTTTTATTTTATATTTTCAGAGGAAGGTCTTATTCGCGCAAGGAAAGCAACGGAAGCAATTTACAGTAAAGATGTAAAGTCACTGGTATCCTTAACACCAGTGGAAATGGAGCAGGCTTTTGAAGGAGCTCCTGTTATCAACTTGTTATTGTCACCTGCCATTACTGTGTTAGATCTTGGAATGAGAGCAAAGTGCTTCCCAACAGAAAGTAAGTATTTAATATTAAATGGCTGACTTACTATTTTTCATATAATTGTTATTTATTAAGGAAACATAAAAATTTGAACGTAGCGGGATTTAAACCCTCTCTCGCCTCTCTTTGGAATCCGTCCAAAAAGGCGCGGGTTCAAATTTTTATACGTTATCTTAATAAGTATTTCTTTCCTAAGTGTGGAATTAATCTTTAAAAATAATTGTTACTTCTAATATTTGCACAAAATTTTATTGAAATGCTTGTAACATATAAATTTTATTAAATGTTGCAGGTGATGCAATGAGAATAATTCAAGCAGGTGGATTTTATATAAACCATCAGAAAATAAAGAAAGTTGATGAAGTTATAACTGAATCTGCACATATATTGCCAAACTGCATATCACTATTGCGAGTTGGAAAACGCAACCATTACATAGTAAAATGGCAAACATAACAGAATATGAATTTTAAGGACGATCTGTAGTTAATGGTTTGTAAATAAAAAAAGAAAATATTTTTGTGTGTTTTATTATAATTACTTACAACAGAAGCTTGTATACTTGCAGTATATGATTAATAAAAATGCATATCACATAAAACATCGTAAATACTACATAACATACGTGACCTTATATTAAATTCACCATTTCATTGTGAAACAGCGAGGCCGATGTAAGTTGCGACTAATGCACGGTTTTCATAAATATCATAAAATATGGCTACCGATCATAATACGTTTGTGCACACCGATGCACCGATGGCGCCGGTGTCATCGCGAATCTCCTAATATCACAAAGATTTACAGCAAAATATATACTAAATTGTACAGATACCGGTACAAAGCACGACATATTATATTCCGACGCGTAAACGCTAAATTGACTCGATCTGATATGTCTCTCTGGAATTACGAATAAAAAAGTAGCACTGTTCAAAAGCCATGCGACGACTCCCCGTTATACTTGAAGCGATACGTACGTACATATAGCTATATCATATACATAATATTTATCAGTGAAAGTTCTCACCGTAGTACAAAAATAAATAATTTGCAACGAAACGCCACAAAACTCTACATAATATACTATATACTGTACTCGTATGAAAAGTAGTAAGCGGTCTAACCATCTAGCGTGTATATATATTAAATAGTGTTTCAGTCTTGCTCCAGTGCGGCGCCGGCGCGCGGGGACTAGAGGTCGGTGCTCTCGTGCGCGGGCGCGGGCGGCGGCGGCGCGGGCACGAGCGGGCGCGGCGGGCGGCCGGG
>DWAO01000810.1:0-22329 GCA_018230605.1 Heliconius congener | reverse complement strand
GGCGTTGATCCATGTTACCACTTTTGATGCCGAAGTTTGGTCTCTATTATAGTATTTAGAATGTACTCTGTGGTTCTGCCACTCAACACGCAATGCCTCTAGAATTCAGCAGAAAGTGGGGAACACTAGGTTCCCTCTGCCTACCCTGCTACGTGCTGAATCAGTATCACGCAGTCGTGAAACTGATTATTTTTTTTATTATTTATTTTAAATCAGAAATGAAAGGCAAAGAACGATATTCTTCACAATATCAATATATTTAATATATTAAAGTGTGCTATAGGATATTTTTATATTAAAATTGTAAGACATTCACGCATAATAAAAAAAAAACAATGTAGTTTAGTAATTTATGGAATAATAAACAATGACGTTTTAAATGTGACATTTGTAATTTGACATATTGAAATGTACACATGATATATTTTAGGTTAGTCTTATTCTTAAATTCAGTATTGACTGTTAAATTGAAACTTGCTGTTTACCGTTCAACTAATACTTTTTAAAATGTCCCCTCCTTTTCAAATAGTTCCTTGGTATAATGTTGAAGAGTGGCGTGAAGTTTATAATGAGCTGTTTGCATCTAACAGTACACCGGCTAACAAACAAAAGAGCTTAGAATGTCTTTTAATTTGGAAAGCCCGATGCCCTATTCTACCTACTGCCATCGAGTCTACTCTTATATTACTGGAAGTACAAATACAAGATATAACCAACCATGTCCAAATAAACAGTGATTCGTTAATGCGTTTAGCATATTCATCAGCGTTAATGCGATTTGTAAATCATATGCTCGACTCTGAAACCTCGAAAGGTCTTAATTTGTTTCGAGCAGCTAAGAATATCGGAATTCCAGATTGGATTATAGAGCTGCGTCATGATGCAGCTCATAGTGAAAGACTGCCTTCTATTGAACAGTTGAGAGAGGCGTCTTTAATAAGTTTAGAATGGTTACAAAGATATTACTGGGATAAACATAAAGAATGCATTGAAAATTATATTCTTGAAAAAGCTCAAGATGGGGAATTAGAAAACAAAGTAGAAGGAATTATAAATTTTTATCTTTCTCTAAGTATATGTTCTCATTCACAATGTAAAATAAGAAAAGTTAGTGATATTGAAGATAAATTGATGAAAGATTCTTTAGTAAATGATGCAAAAGATATTTTGGGGACCAGTATGAATTTTTCTAACTTAGAATCTATAACAATAAATTCATTAATAGAGGCCATGAAAGTGAAAGTTAAGAAACTACCTAACAATGGCAACTTACCTGAATATGTAAATAAGGTGCTAATATCAGAAGGATCTCTATTTATGTCCTTAGAAGTTCATAATTTATTAGATTACTATAATCTTGAATTCACCAAATCTTTAAGTAAGCAATATATTAAATGTTTTGCAAAATTATTAGAGTTTCTTCATATTAACGAATTACTGCAAGATTTTGTTTTGGGACTTATTAAATTTACACAAAGTGAAGAAAACTGTAATAAAAAACATAAGCTAGCAGCTCGGTGGGTATCTTCAATATTACAAGCTTGGAGAAAAAATCAACAATTTACAGAGCAATTAAAAAAGTAAGTATTTATTTTAATTGTGTTCATTTAATTGTATAAAAAATTTTTGGTAAATAGTTTTTGATATATCAAATTATTTTGCTTTTCTTAATTATAATTCATTATATGAGCAAACATTTTAAACATTAATTTAGTTACAAAGCTTTTCCTTTGAATTTTTTAAGTGCTGCTTGGGCCATTATTGCTTCTTTCTCTCTATAAGAGATTACCATTTTTAGATTTTTGTTGCACTATAGAGATAGTCACCTGTGTGCTTTGTTGGCTCATTGCATAAGCCTGCTGACTTCCCGCCTTTAGGTGTTGGACCTAAATCCCCACACAAGCCTTACTTAAGACCGAGTTGCTTCACACTCCAAGATAATTGAGGAAATAAAGAAAAGAATAAAACTAATAATGATTTATAATTTCAGGACTGCTACTAATGAATCCATTTTAAATGATGAAAAGAAAGTTAAATCATTATATTATCAATGGTATCCCAATGAAAAAGATAATATACTTTTTTTAGACTTGCGCAAATGTGTACCTAGTGACATGACAAATATGACATTTATTCAACCAATAATATCAACATACAACCCAAATCTCACATATTTTATCAAGGACTTATTGCATTTAATAAGGCCATGTTTGCCGACTGAAGCAATAGACAAAATATGTAATTTAGCAAAAGTTGTTGCATGTCCAGAGAAATTTCCAATTATATCATCGAGGATATACACAGTTGATGATCTAAAATCAGCAGATTCCATGTCATCTTCTGTCTCTAATGATGAGAAAAATGTAGCAAAAGAATGTAATAGAGAACAAAATAAACAGAATATTAGTATGGATCATGATCATATTTCTCTAAATAAAGATGAAAATCAGAAAGTTTTCGGTATTTGGCAAATGGCTCCAAACAACCTGAGCTGGGGTTCTTGCCCTATAGGAATAATACAATGGCAATTACATGCAGAATCCATGGAAATTTAAGTGAATAAAAGACATTATTATCCACGGCAATTGTTTATTTGTTATCATAATTGGTATTTTAATAATTTGGTTACATTCCATTAAAATCAGTATATTGACACATTATAGGACCCTTACAACAAAAGATTAATATAAATATCAATAATATATTACAAATCATTGAATAAGCTAGTAATGAAAGAGAATGTATCAGTAAATAAGTAAAATCAGTATTGGTCCTTCAAAGTACACCAATATGCTAACAATTTTGAATTTATAAAACAATATGGCTGTTTTGTTAAAAACATAAAAAAACAAAATATCAAATTAATATCATATCAAAACTTATCATCATGCATTAACTTGCAAGAAAGCATCCAGTTACTTTCATATATTTAACAAAAAAAATCAATTTAAATTCAACATTCACAATTTACAAGATGTTTAAGACAATCATTTAAACAAATTGAAAATTTCTTGCTAAACGGAATATTCAGGCACCAGGTTCAAATTTAAACACCATAAACAATAAAATATGAAATATCCTAAACTTTAATAAACTTAAGTGATTCATTTGTATATTATGTATAATATAGAAGTAACTTAAATGGTGTTAGACTAAGAATTATTTACATAAACTTTACAAGGAAATTCACTTTATCTACATGGACTCGTCATTTCTTATCCTAGTATGAAGCCACAACATACACTATTAGAAAGCAATATATGGATCCACAGTAAAAACATTTCAAAGGTATACTGTATATAAAATATTGTTATTTTTGAGATTTTATCAGTATGTGGCTAATGGAATATTTCACTCTAAAATTTTAATATACATACATATAAGAGTTAACATTTAGTAAAAGACAACAATATCTAAGCACGTACAGACACGAACTGCCGCTTAATCAAAGCAAAATAGTCGAAGGCACAGAAAGTACAGATAACTGCGACACAACCTCTAATGAAACAAGGGGCCGTCATCACGTCACTACGGAGATGTGTGACATTTCTGTTGCTGATAACTAAAAAGTAAAAGTGATTTAATTTTATAATTTCTAGGTGAAAAAATTGTAAAATATATATTTTATTTAGTTATTTTATATAAAATAATATTAGGTCGTCAGAAATTGATAATGATAATGGCGGGAGGGTGACGTAATAAAGAGATGGCCCCAACTTTTGAATACGTAATTGAAGAGTTTGATCGGCACCTGAGCAAATAACTATAACATAAGTAGCAGTAGTTTACGTAACCTTCCGCGTATCCACGTATAGATACTTGAGATTCAAACAATTAATATAATACAGATTCGGCAAGTTAAATCTACCAAGCCATCACTTAACATAGTATCATTTTTGTAAATTAAATTAACAGATATTCGTTGTTTGAAGGCAAGTACAACTAATAAAATCAGATAAAACCTTTGTGACTTAACAATAAATTCAATAGCTTAACGATAGACAGTCTTTTAGATTATGTACTGAATAAAATACAAGCAAGGTACAATTTATAACACGAACAGATTACAATATAATATAATATGTAAAACAATTAAATGTTTCTAACATTTAATTTTATAAACAAACCTGTATATAAATACATACTTACTAAGCATTAAGAAATATTTGTTGATGTTTTGTAAAAATAGTGTCTTTATATTAATCTCATATCATTGCTGTGGTAAAATAATCACAACTTCAAATCTCGGTTGTAACGTAAGTTATGGCCGCTTTCGAGATTAATTACGTTAATTTTGTTAGCAGGTATTGCTATTTTTATTTATCACAATATTGCTCTTTTTTTTAAGAAGTATTAAATAGTTTTAATTATCCAATCATAAAAATTTTAACCAGCTTTAGAATGTTAAAATTTTTGATCTAAATAAAAAAAATTCTCTAAGCTCTTATTTAAAAATCTTAATATTACGTTTAATATTTGTACAGAATAAACGTTTGTTGCCCGCCTCATTTAAGCTTAATTATGTTTGTTTAGACGTGTTTTAGGTTGTATCTAAAATGATTCTGTATCTATAAATTACATATTTAAAATATATATTCAAGTTTACAGCTTACTTTAAAAGTTAACGTTTTTAACAAAGATATTGAAAGTAATTAAATTTCTTTTGCGAAATCCACAATAATCATTTATTAAGAATCTAATAACAAAGTATATAATTATCAAAGTATGTCACATTCATTTAAAACAAGTAGCCATTTTAGTCAACATATAAAAAAATATACTAATTAAAAACGATCATACATAAAATAATTTATAATTTGACAAAAATAAGCTATATATATATATATATATATATATATATATATATAATGTAAGTAGTAAGTGTATGTAGTATTATTATTCAGTTATTTGTATATTGGCACTAGCCATGACCCTAAAATCGGAAAGATTTAGCCAATTCAAAAAGATCCTAATATCAGTACAGTGTTTTAGAAAATATAAATATGTAACAAATTGGAGAACTAGAAAGTTTTATTTTTATAACAATTTGTATGTAAATGTGCAGTACATAGATCTTACTATTTATGAATTGTATATTGCGTACAGATATTCGTATAAAATAATATTATTAAATCTCATTTTGATTTTCTATTAACATATTCAACATTCATTAAGTTGTATAAATTTAATATCATCAGTATGAATGTTTCTTATCAAATAGTATTTAAGCCATTTACCAGCATTGGAATATTGAAACCAACAAATTACTTACAAACCTCGTCATACAAAAACTATATATCTTTCATTTATTTAAAATATTAAAAAAGCTTAGAGTTTATCTCTTTGACATTTTCCTAGTCGGAGAATATAACATGTATGAAGGAGTCTCAATATAAACTCTCACAGACACATTTGCCCACTTTTCAGGAAATTTGACAGAGTTTTTTTTTATACTTTTACACTAAATCTCGCATGTAGTTGGGAAAACAGAAGAAACCTAGTATTCTTCAGGCACTATCCAATTCGAGACATTGCCTGTAGAGTAGCGGAACATAACACCGCGCTTTACCAGAGCGAGAAAATGAAAATAATTCTCTCCCTCGAGTGCGAGTCGAACTCACATCCGTCTTATTTATAGACTGTTGCTGTTTTATTGTTTGTGTTTATACTAGTTTATAGTATCTATTGTTTCACGTTTACACCATAATAGGGTCGTCGGAGGAGAGTTGTCGGTGTAGTAAGCGTTGAGAGCGTAGAGAAGAACCGGCGCTGAGGTCATCTGTACTACCGAATTCACCGTCGTGGTCAGTTGTGGACAGCAAGTCGTCGTCGGATGTCGCTCTGAAAAATAAATATGTATTATGTAGAGACGGTTTACTCTTTAACTGAATTTATTAACACATACAAATAGGTAATCAAAATACCATGAGCAAAAAAATATATTACAAATAATAAACAAAAAGTTTTACAGTAGATAGTCTATATATTGAATCTATATATTAATTTTGATTGTCACATTACATTGTATTGATAGACAAAACATGAAAACTCAAGAAAAGTATTAAAATATAATCAAAATTTATCGAAACTGCAAAACATTGTAATATTACTGTATGATACTAACTACTCGAAAATTTTAAATCATTTAAAATATGTTTTTCTTTGTTTAATGATTCATTTATTATTTTCTTACCATCGTTCAATCTTACCTCATAAGCGACGGCAAATGCAATGTAAGATTAGCTTTCTCCTTCTCTATCTCGTGTATGTGTCCCTCGAGGATCTGTTCTTCGGGTCGCGGCGCTAAGCTACGCGCGCGTATGTTGGATAGACGTTTGGACGCCGTCTCTGATGCGCGCTCTAGTGTCGCTATGTCCGCAAGGGTACCGCGTGTCTGTGGTGTCATATAGCAATGTTTATATTATTTAAACAATAACTAAGCAATTATAGAGCTAAAAGATTCTTTGCGTTAGATAGTCTGTTTATACAGGAAGGCCTAAAGTATCTGAGCCATTCAAACTGAAATAACAGTAAAAAAACGTTGCATAAAACGGAAGAGCTTGACAGTTTCTGAGACATACAATTCTTACTTATTTCTATTTCACCAGCGGTCGAAGCCGCAGGTAAAGTATTACATAAGAGAACAAGCTAAAATATAAGTACAAACACTGACATTGCTCATCTTATCAACGAGTATGGCCTCGAGGCAGGCGGTCTGCCGCGCGATGTCGTGCAGCGAGTCCTGCGCCGGCTGCACCTTGTGCGTGCGCAGGATGCACGGCGCGAACACGATGGCCAGTGCGTTGGGGCCCATCCTGGAAACGGAAACGTCGCATACATTTACATGTGTTTCTTAGAAAATATATATAAAAAAATTGCGTAGCGGCGACTCGTGCTCGCGCTTCTACTAAGTACTGGAAGACCGCTCAGATAGACAAAGCGTGGTGTGGATTTCTGCAACCTATTACGCAATGTCTCTAATATTGGACATAAAGTGGGAAACGGACTTTCCGGAAAAGGTGTGAAGCTGCTTTTTTAAACAAATTCACAATTTTTTTTGTTTACAAAATATAAATTATATTTTTGTTTAGAAGTATTTAAATAGAGTAGAGAAATTATGTATTTATTAATTTGAATATTTACTTTCCCCTGGCACAATTCTATTAATCTGAAAAGAAACGAACTATATCACATATAACAAGAATTGAATATTCACCTGTTATGATTTTCACCTAAGGCCACCCTTGCAAGGTGAAATATCAGTCTTTCCACCAGATCGTAGTTTGGTTTAGGTATTTTTTTCAGTATTGTGAAAATACTAGAGACCCGTTCCTGAAAATTGATATTGTTTCATTTTGACATAGGTTTTCTTAAGTCACTTATTGTGTGTCAACGGCGAAATTAGACATCATATTTAATATTGCCCGACAACAACTTAATGAATTATCGAAACTCCTAGAGGTCGCCTCCGTGAGCACCTTCACCACATTTAAATACAGCAGATATTAAACGTCATGTGCTGCGCCGGTGATGATGAAATCCACGATTTGAATATTATTCACACGACTGTACATACGCGGGTTTGGCTCTAAAGTATTTGTCGGTCTATACTTTAAGTAGTTTTATAAGGCAATAAATAAACATACCTGAGGATCAGATATCTCGGCGGCCAGTATGAAGTCGTCGTACAGATCAAAGGTAAGTAGCGGTTCGGGCAGCTCCCTGAAGAAGGTCTTGAGCACGGAGGCACGGACGTGCACTGCGTACGCATCGAGGCGGTCCACGCCTTCTTCTGGCCGCTCGTCCAGCAGCCGTCGGAGTTCACGTACCTATTGCATTTCATTTATATGTATAGCGGCACATGAGAAATATATAATATTTTCATTTCTACATTGCGGTATCGAGGCAAAAATTCTTAATATTTTTATTTCTTCGCTACGTTGACTTCCGCTACACCCACACGCAATGCCTCGAAATATTTGGCGGAAAGTGGGGAATGGAGATTCTTAGCACTAGGTTTCCTCTGTCTACCCTACTGTAAATGAGATACAGCGAAAAACTTATAAAATAAATAAAAAATAATAAGGGTTAACTGTCAATGGTATGTGACATACCTTAGAACTAAGTCCACTCTTTCTGTATAACCCTTCAACGTACAATCCAGTCATTTCTATAGTGGTTATAAGCCTGTCCACTACGACAGGTATGTTGCCTTCACCAGTGGGCAATTCACTAAGTGGTACACCAAACACCTGAAATAAAGTAATAAATTAAATTTCATAATATGCAAATAAAAAAGAAGTAAGTTTCAAATATTACTAATTAAAATCTTTTTAATATTTGATTCCACGTTAGATAAGGGCTACATGATATTGTAATAATTAATAATTCGGAGATATTGCTTGTTGGGTGGCGGAATTCAATATCACGCTTTGTCTTCTTAACAGAGCTAGTAATTATTTCGAGAGTAGATCGTACCCACAATCACAATGAGTTTCTGTGCCGCTGTACAGAACAGTAAATATAAATTTCATAATATTCTCTTAACATTTCATATAGATATTTAATGAAACAAAATTCTTTGACGGTAGAAGCGAATAATAAAATACATAACTTTAAGATAAAAAAAATAAGTTAAAATAATAACCTTTCCACGTTTAAGTACTCCAAACTGTTCGCGGCCGCCCGCGTCCACTGCGCCCACTATGGACGCCGACGACGCACCCGACTCCGCTCGGCATTGCGTTGATACCTATTGAATATACGACGCAAGGAATTAACTATAATACTTTTATTTTGTCACACGCTGTACGAGTATCTCGTATACAGCAGGGTAGGCCAAGAGACCATAGGGTCCGCTCCGCTCCCATGTTTGAGTGAGTGAGTGACGGAACTCAACGTCGTGCTTTGCCTTATTACTAGAGGAAAAAAATATAAAATAATTTATATCGCCCAGTGGGGATGAAATCCACAACCGCCGCGTTTACACTTGTGCCACTATGCCACGACGGCTTCTTACAATGTATATTTTCAATACAAATCCCACTCCGATACAACTTTAATAGACATTAATATGTTTCTGTAAAAAATATAACTTTTAAAAATAGCTTATAATTATAATATTACTTTCTCACCTTCATATAACATTTCTTATGAGACGCAAGCTTGCAAGTCTGGCATATAAGCGATCTCTCGATGGGCCACATGAAGAAAGTCTTGCATATTTCGCATTCCGTTGGTATATTGATCATAGAGAGTATGAAAGTGTGACCCTTGTACTGGATCGGGTCGTCCACCTGGAAACGAAGCGACAACTGACCTCACGAATAAGTTGACCATGCACTAAGTTACTGGGTTGTTATTTTATTAGCTGCACTACAATTGTGTCAATAACTCATTTAAGTTTAAAAAAAAAGTGAAATTATTTGTTACATATTATTAATGATTCTTAATTATGTCTTAAACAAAACAGTAAAAAAAATAAAAATATTATTTTCATATCATAGAATCAATATTAAAACAAAATGAATCCTTAAAACCACATAAAAATACCTCCACCATTTAGAAAAACGACAAAAAGAATAATACTTACTTTTCTCTTTTTATCTTTTTTCCGTTTGGTCCTGGCTTTATCAGTTTCGTGTTGACTCATGAACTCGTCCATGAATCCTCTAAACGCGTTCACTCCCATTGTTATAGAGAGGGTTGAGCCCTCTCTGGCACATACAGTTTCCATGACATGTAGGAAATTTCCTATCAAGTCCTTATATTTGAGAGCTGACCCTCTCGTTTCTACCACACTGTAAGTTGCTACTAAGTTGTCTTTGAACTCCCGTAACGCGTGTTTGAACACCCTGTCTACCTGTTGTAAGTTAAGAAGTGAGTAAATGAATGAAAAACCAAAACAAATAAAAATTATTTAGTCATGCATTATATAAAATATGAGTTAAGCTGTTTATGACGTACACCATATGAAAATCCACATGATCCTCTGAAAATTCAACCAATTTACAATTATTTTAATTTCTCTCACTCTTGTAACAAGATATAGTGTGGAGTTCCGCCACTCAACACGAAAAAATTTAAAAATTGGGTGCTACGTGGGAAACAGAGGACCTTAATATCGTTTCCTCTGCTCCTGCTGTGCAAGGTACGGCGTGAAGCTATTAAAAAAACTTACTTCAGACTGTTTAGTATTCTCCGACGACTCCATAAGATAAATCTTCTTTGTGATAAAATTCTGCATCGCTTGCAGCTCAGTGGCGTCCGATATTATCTTATCAGTCCTGTCCATAAACTCCGACGTCCCCGTCAAACTGAAGTTAGAACTGGCGGGACCCTTGGAGTGGTCAGTGGTGAGGCTGTATGGGGAGTCCTTGTTGAGCATTATTCGTTTTCTGTTTTTATGCCGCCCCCTGGCCGCGACGGTCACGGGACTCGGACACGGCATCGTTATTACGCCCTTGTTTTGTATACATTTAGTATGATATAACTGTTTGCAGTCAATACATCGCTGTCCTTGTGTGATGAACGCGTCGATAGCGTTGTGGCAGTATACGCATTTATCACCTTTAGCGAATCTCGTTCCTTTGCGAAATCTGAAAAGAAAAAAGAAACTGTCAATTTTCTTTAAATAATTTAAAATTTATTTACATGATATTGAATGCCCCATGAACGGGGAAAAGAAAATAGTTAGGTAAATAAGATATTTTTTTTTTCAAATGGATTGCGCATTTAGTACCAAAGAGTGTCCACCGTCAGGTGCTGCTACACGATGCTTAAGATAAGTATTAATAAATCTCCATACTGACTGTAGACACGACGGTAGTAGGTACATTACTTATTCGGCGAAATTAATTATTTTGGTTTTTTACTATGGTAAGAAAATAAACGAAGATTCGATTTCTGTCATCCTACGTGCAGTCTTGAATAATGGACTAACATTAGATTTACGTACACTGCTATATGTTACACACAGCGTGAAGCCTACTTTAATTATATATATGTTTAAAATAATTAAAATGTTTACCTATGGCCAGCAATACCAAATAGACCATTTCCAGTGTGTCCGATGTAGTCCGGAGCAGGGGCACGAGGATCGGGCGCGGGATCAGAGTTACGCCGACGTAGCGCTTCACCACTACCGCCCACTGTCACTTCTGATACCGCCCTATATATGGCAAACAATAAATTCTTAATTATACACAATAAATACAAATATCATGGAAAAAAAATTGTTTGAATGAATATTATAAAAAATTTGTAAATCTCAATATAATTTTCCTTAAAACTGTTTCCTTAATGACTATTTTGAGTACTATGAAAATCAAGGCTAACTGTTAAGTATCCTTAGAACTATTTTACTAAACAGTACAAACTAAATGATCATCTCATAAAGCAGTACGTCAATTGAAACATATAAATACCGTTTAATATCCAAATGTTCAGCGGGCAGCGGCAGGGGCAGCGGCAGGGGCGCGCTGTGCGGCACGTGGTCGGCGCGGTCGGGCGGCAGGCGCCGCGGGGAGCGCCGCGCCGCGCGCGCCGGCGGCGCTGGGGGACCCTCGCAGCGGGGGACGCTGCCTACAATGTTTTATTGATATTGCTTATTGATTTTAACCAGATTAATTGTCTTTTACCAGAACCAGTAAATAGAGATAATTCGTCACAGCCGTCGCGTTTAGTCAGAAGCTGAAAGATTGCGCCATAAGGCCTCCGTTTAATTTCATGTGGCAAAAAATCTGTTTAAATGTTGCTCAGAATTTTTTATTACTCTAAGTATATTTAACACGTCTGAGTCGTTGAGATGGTACTTATCTAATATTGTAAAATATATTACGTCAAGTTAACTAATAGCCTTGGTTCGTTTAAAAAGGAAATGAAACCATTGATTTTGCTGATAATCATATAAAGATTAGTTCAACACATGTAATATAATTATAGAGAATTCACATTAAAAATACGTTTGTTGTGAACAAACATAATACCATGGGGCAATTATGTTGCTTGTGTTATTCACAACATTTATTTTAATTAAAAACATACACAAAGATCATGCTCTATACACAGTCTAAATCTAAACGGTATTTTTGTTCTACTATAATATTCAATGAGGGCCAACATTATTTTTAAGAATTTATATTACAGCAGCATAATAAAATAATACATTATCGGCTACTATAAAGGAGACGTAAAATAATAGAAACATGTACATTTTATTACCATTATTCGAAGCTAAAAAGAAAACAATAAGCGATCACGACTTACCATGATATATGAACAGACACTCCTAAGATAGATAAAAAATATTGTTCTTCAAAAACTATATAGATTTCACACAAACATCTTTCTAAATTCAGTAACAAGAAGCGCATGTTGTTGGTTGTAGCTCCACAATAAATACTCTAATGCACGAACGAACGAACAAAACACAAGTTAATTAGGGTAGTTTATTGTAGACACTGAAGTAAACAATATTGTTGGACAAACAAATTAACACACAGAAGAAAATAACGGTAACTGCTTTATGAGTAACTGTAAATGGTGCGTGTAACGTAATTAAGATATATGTTATGTTATGCATATTTGCGCTTCCTAACGATAATTAAGAAAGCTGTGATATAGTGTTACCTATCGTTGTGTCGAGTTGTAGCATTATAAGTAAATATAAAATTAATATGTATAAAAATAGGATCACGCAAGCGTATGAAACTTTCGGTTTTTGGTTATCTATATACATAAGGGATTTTGAAAAATTTTAACCCTAAAGGAATGAAATAAGGGCTGAAAGTTTGTATGGACATTTTTTTAAAAACAGCACCGATTTTTATAAAATTTTAAATTCAGAGTCTTAAAAATAGTTTCTTGAACAAATTTTATATGGAAAAATCTTTAAATAGCTACCGATTTTTATAAAAATTAAAATTCAGACTATTAAGAATATTTTATTGAACGCGTGTTTTGTGGTTTTTTTAGAATTCACCCTTAAGGGTGCAAATAAGCGGGCAAAGCCGCGCGCGCCCACTAGTATATCATAAAAAAATAATTTAAGTTAGAGCAACATAAGGCTAAAGAAGATATAAATATATTAAAATATTATTTTTGAAACGAAATATTAATTAGACGAAACATTTTTAATAAAAAGATTATTGATAAATAATTTATAATAAAATATAGGTAAATAGAAGGAAGTATGGTAAATTGAGTCATTTCATGAACCAGGAAGGGATGATTGTTCAATGAACAAATCGTTGATAATGAATGTTAATAGGTATGAAATGCTTCAAAGTTCGTTACAGTAAAGTTCTTATGAATATACAAGATGGAAGTGTCAGCACCACTTTAAATGAAAGCAGAGTTTGAACTACTCTATCTATAAAAGCCTAATACATTTTTTTCTTTCATAAAATTGAAAAAGTGTATTTTACACAAAATTAATCATGAATATCAAATGTTTTAAAGAAAATTTTGTCATTTATAAATTTTGCATCCGAACGCCGCAATTATAAGACGCTATGAGTGACAGATGACAGCACGTAGCCACAGAGAATAGATGACGTACGTCACTGCAGAGGTGAAAGAGGAAAGTATATCGAAGATTATTTTGTAAGTTGAACCATTTATATATGAAAATAGGAGAAATTAGGAGACTGCTTCTTCAATCAACGCTGTATGTTACAAAGTAACATAATAAATTTAAAAATAAACTTAAAAATTGTTGTAATATAAAACGCCATTGGTTAAGAACGACGCACCCACACATAAGCCTATCTAAGGGAAATCGCAGCACAGATCTCGTACAGTACTTTTTTTTGTTTGTTAGTTGTTTATGTCAGTGTTTATTCAATTAATTAGAGCGGATGAGGGATTGGAAAAAGGCCAATCGGATAACCTTTTCATAATACACAATTTCATTGTTCTTTTCTATTAATAAATAATTTAGTTAGGTCAAAATAGATAAGCCATATTATAACAAGGTGAATGTATAAGGTAAATGTTTATTGACTGCCAATATTAGTAATAATTCTTACGTTTTTGAGAAATATTGTATACAATACCAAGTTAAGCCTCTTTTTATTGGCATTAACATAAAAACAAAACAATTCCAAACAATACCTGCATCAATATTATCAGTCCGGTGTGGCGCGGCGTCACGAAGGTCCCTGGACTCCCTAGACTCCCTGGGGTCACGTGAGTCGCGAGGGTCCCGCCGCACTGGAGGCAGGCTTTGCAACGCTCGCGTCGGTGGTTCTAACGTAGTACTGGAGAGACTACGCTGGTATACTTGTGGGGATGTTCGTCTGCGATACATTAGTTTAGAATATTATACAATTATATTTATAGAAATATACCTCGTACTTTTTATATTAATTTTAGAAATTTATATTAAAAAAAATGGTTTATATCTGCGATCACTATAAGCAGATGGTATGTTTGATTGATGAAAATAAAACGTAATTTTCACAAATTAATAATTTTTATTTTCTTTATCCACCCATAACGACAATGACATCAATTTAATGATTTAGTTCATTTCAAAATTAAGTTTCATACAAATAAAAACATGACAAAAACATCCTTTATAATAGACAAAATAGTTACTACCTCGAACTACTTTTTGTAGTGTCAGAACTCTCTGCAGGGCTCCAGTCACCTACTTGTCTAAGATATTCTTCACTACTGCTTGCTATAGATTCTGCCAATTCGCGTTCTCTTACCTAATACAAAATTAATCATATTTTATTATTTGAATTAATAGACGCTAGTTTTTAATAGAAGCCGTTGGGTGCAGTGGCACAGTGTCGACTATAAACGCGACGCTTGTGCATTTGATTCCCACTTCCCGTCCCTTTTCTTCAATCTAGTAACAAAACAAAGTCTCGGCGTTGAGTTCCGCCTAAGTTAGATTTTTATAAAATGGGTGGAAATGGCAGATCGAAATGTCATTAGGTTCTTAACAGGATACAACTGAGACTAAAAAAGTGACCAATTTTATTAAATAAGTAAGTTATAGTAAATACTTACTTTATTCTTTTCAGCCATTAAATAATTCTGGTCTATCCGTAACCATAACAATTCGTTAGCTAAGTCCTCTGCTGTTATTTTGTTAGGCCACGCCACTATACCCTGTGGATACTTTGTGGAGTTGACATTCCAACTTTCATCTGGGGACGACTCATTCCCCTCTTGATGTATTAAGCTGTAAACAAATTATAATTAAAAAAAAAGCAAAACACTGTTATTGTATCAAAAAAATTGTTTCTTCTTTTTTTTAAATTGCTGTTCCCATTAAACTTTTGTCGTCCGTGCTTTTCTTTTTTTTCTTGCATTTTTCTTGACAAAAACCAAACTTTAATACTTTTGGTTTTTTTGAGTGTGAATTGAAAATTGATCGGTCTGTCAGTAAAGTACACTGAATAGTTGTTCATAAGTGCTTAATAACGTATTTATTGTAATAATAAAAAAACTATATTACTGTAAAGTTTCATCTAAATCCGTTTAGTAGTTTTAGCGTGAAAGTGGAACCAACATCTATCCTCACAAACTTTTACATCTATTATATTAATAGGAGGTATGATAACACTGAAAATAAAATGTATTATTACCTTATAAAATGTATTACTAGAAATATTACCTTGGATTAGACTGTTTCAGAGGTAATTCTGTGATGTTCTGTGTTTTAGAAACTCTTCTTTTATTATAGGTCTGGGCTGTTGAACTTTCTAATAAGCTATCTCGTTTTATCTCCAAGCTATAGAAAAAAAATAATTAAAAAAATTTTTTTTGCACAGTGATTGCAATAATATAAGTTTATAGACTGATATATTCTGCTAATTTAAACGGAGCTAAATTTGAGGCAACTTATAGTAGCAGAATTTGTTTGGAAAAAATATTAGGGTTATTTATTATCAATTTTGGTTCTTTGTTCTCAATTTCAACATTTTTTTTATATACATATTTTGTGTTTTTAGTATTTGAAATAAACTTCAGTTTTATATTACCTTGCTAAAGGCAAAGACTGAGTAGCACGTAACTGTCGCGTTTTTTCCGCCTCCTCTTGTATGAGCATGTTCCTGTAATATGCAATTCATAATTGTATGATTTAATTCATATTTATAACTTAAATAAATAAAACGATATTTTATTGCATAATAAATAAGTATGGTATCATAAATAAGAAAATTGTGTGTCTGAACATAATGCGAAACAAATGTGTGACACGTGTATGAAACAAATTATCACATTCAATGTAACATGCAACAATTCTGTTAAATGGGTAAAAAATAAAAAAATACTATAAATAGTAACCAATATCCAATCAGTATTTTCTTAAATATTTTTGATTACAAAATATAAATCTAAACATTTACTTACAATTGTATATCTATAATATTCTTTAGTTGTTCTATATTGGGCTTCCTGATCTTGTATACTTCGTCGGTGGGCGGCGCTTTATTCTCATGCTGTCAACACACACGGACAACTATATGTATATATATACAGGTGTGCTTCACAACACTTTACTTTCTTTATTAATTACATTTATTAGCACACTGCTAGATTCAAAGGGAAATGATATTAGTTTGTTAATCATGCGTGTTTGTCAAAATGTTTATATATAATTTTGTTTAGTGTAGGTATGTGTAATAAACGAAATAACAATTAAAAAAAATTATATTTAACATGTTGGGAAATATTGTAAATTTACATTTTAACTGAAATTGAATCATGTTTGAGATTTATTTGTTTTATTTTTTTTTAATATATTTTTAACACGTAAAAAAATTCGTGGCCCAGCAGCACAGAGTTCGAATATAAACCCATCGGTTGTGGATACGATTTCATTTTTACACTTTCTTCCTCTCTTAATAAGTCAAACGCGGCATTGAGTTCCGCCACTCAACAAATGTCTTAAAATTGAGCGAAGTGCAGGTCTAGATTCCTTCTGCCTACTACAACGCAAAGCATTAAAAATATGCAATCCTTATTACATACCTTAGCTTTAACCGGCACTCGTTTTCTTATCTCCGGCAAGGTTTTCCTCAGTAAGTACCCACGGGCCGCCGCCTGGAAGCGCATAGTGGCATCCTTCAACCGCACGTACCAACGACGGAGGCGAGCGCCTCGGAACCACGCTTGCAGTTTGACGGCCGCTTCACATTTGATAGCTTGTCGCATTATCAACCATTGTCTGTAAATTGACAATGTTTTGGAACTATTAAAAATACTAACAATATAAATAATAATAAATAGATTAATTAGCTATATACAGGTCCTAAATTGCATGAAAATCACATCATACACACAATTTAGTAATAAGATATATTTATGTCTTAAAATAATCATTGATAATGGCCAGTTCTCAACTAAACTAATTAAATATAAACATCGCCGTGTATACCTGCAATAACCCTGAAGTACAAGCGATGCTCTTCGTAGTGCCAAGAAACGCCGCCTTTCCAAAACCGCCCTGAACCATCTCTGGATAGTAATAATGGATGCCATTATCTGCTGATGCAGTCTGTACTCAAGTTTCGTCTGTTCACTTTCACGCATGAAGATTTTTGTAGCACCTAGAAGACATTGAAATGATTTTTACAATTATTGATTTTTTTAACTTCACACTGTATCCCATATACATAGCGTAGGCAGTAACCTAAATAAACTCCACCTCTCACTTTTCGCATAACGAAATATTACTTGTTAAATCGCGAAACTCAATTTTGCGCTGTCTATTTTTATTACCAGGAGCAAGGAAAAAAATACACAAACATATTAAGTTTACAGTCATATAACTATTACTACGACATTTTTTGTGTGTTTAGAATAAAATGCGACGTGATAGGCGATCGTATAGTTTACTCGACTAGATCAAGAAGTGCTTATTAGTATCAACAAACATTAAAATGTTCATAAGGCTCATAAAACATTTCAAGTCATCATTTCAAGTCATACTGACCTACTTGATAATTATCTCTATCGAGATTTAAAGTGGCTAAGAAATGTCGTACGTCCGTCTGTGAACTTAGAAGTCCTTTGGGCAAGAGTATCCTGTATAGCTGAATGAATTCTTCGTACGTGAGCCGCACGTTGTATCCGGCCTGCCTGATTCTAACAGTTTCCAACATCCCCGTATAACGTAGTTGGCGTTGAACCGTCTCCTCGTCGAATACATTTGGTACTTTATCGCTATTTGATTTTATACACCTGAAAAATAAAAAAATATACCTTTTAGAAAATGGCCCTGGTGAAAAGGGTGAAGCATGGTATTAAATTTTATCATTCGACATGCAATGTCTCGAATTCGATTTAAAACAGACAACGCAGTGTTATGACAATTCGTTCGTTACTCGTTATGCTATCCTAAGATTCACATACACACACACACACTTCAAGGTAGGTAGGTTGAGGGAACCCAGTGTTCAAGCACTCCTTTCCCTATAATCAGTCGAATTCTGAAAGCATTGCGTGTTGAGTAGCAGAACTCAACGCCGTGTTTTTCCTCAATATCGGAGCGAGCGTAATGAAAATATAAATTTAATTTCATTTCCTTGAGTGTAGATGGAATCCACAACCAATCGCGTTTACAGTCACACACTTGTACACACACACACACACACACACACTCACACAGTCGTGACACACTTGTGTAGTGTGTCACGACTGGTCTCAATAATATATTGTATGACAAATATACCTTATGAAGAAAGGATTGGCTTGATTCAGAGTCTCCATGAGTGCGGCAAGTGAGTGCTGAAATTGTGCTGCCACTGTGAGCGGTTGTTTCCGTTTCCCAGCAGGCGCGGCCGTACGCCCCGCTAGCGTTTTCACGCTTTGCAAGTTTTTTAAGCCTTTCTTAGCACGCTCTCTAGGTCTGAACGATTTGTTTTTCCTGTGAATCCATATTTTTTTTTAGATTTTTGGCAATCGTTGTGTCGAATCCCAACCACCGTAAAACATGCAAAATTAGAAATCTTAATTGAAATATTTGCCGAATAAAAAAGCTGTGATTTATATTAGTCTGATATTTTTTTCTTTTATTAAAATAATACAAAAAATATATATAAATAACAAAAAAAAAACAGAATCCCATATAAAAAATAATTAGAAAACAAAATGAGGAAAATTATAATCAAATCACCATTCACCACTGTCACAGAATACCCAACAACTGATTAAACCCAAAATTTATCAAACGAAAATATATGATAGCGCAATACATGATATATGATAGCGCATACTAGGCGCGAATAAGCTGATAAATAAACTTGCATACATATTTTTTTAAATCATAATTAGGATTGTTTTATTTATACGTGTATATTTCATACACGAAAGTGTTAGTTCTATTTTACTGCAGAAGACAAACTTATGCATTATTTAAGAGAGGCTCTTTATTTAAGAGTTTTTTTCAGGAAGAGGGCAGAGGAAATCTAGTGTTAATGCACTCTGTTCCCAACTTTCCATCGAATTTTTGAGGTATTGCCTGTGGAGTGGCGGAAGAAATGAAAATATAAATAAATAATAATTCATTCTCATTTAAGAGTTCGAACGAGCTAATTAAGATAAAAAAACGTATATATACAAGCAAGTTGACTTATCCATTAACTCATGGACGGCACGGACATACGAGCCTCAGCATGCGTGAAGCACAAGACGGACAACAGGCTGGCGCGCTGCAGTACGTCGGCGTCGTCGTTAGGAAACAATGCGAGGAAAATTATAAACAAAGAGCCACCACCCACAGAACACCCAACGACCGGCAGAGCAAGCACAAGGCAGTGAGAGGCGTGGTGGGCGTACATGACGATCTGGCTGGCGCGCTGCAGCACGTCGGCGTCGTCGAAGCGCTCGTGGTCGCGCTCGGCGCGGCGCGTGCGCGTCTCCGCCACACGGTAGGGCCGCGCCCCCCGCGCCCTGCTCGCCCTAGCGGCCACACTGAGCTATAGTCGCTATAGTCCGGCTCTCACAGGAGACTCTTACTAACTTTGTGTCACACGATCACTGTACTATACTTTTTTTGCTAATAATTAAGTGTGGCACGACGACGAAAAATTAACTGTGCATTAAACTTGTTTATAGTTCTCTAAAGTTCCTTGTCGAAAATTTAAGGACAAAATTGCCGTTGACCTAGGATGGTCTTTACAGCGCAACCGGGTGGAGAGAGGAGAGGAGGGTGTAACACGCCTGTTATATGAGTCTTTATGCGAGCACAAATGGGGTATTTTCAGATTGCAGCGATTGCGAAGGCACTTTGTGTCGCACGAGCCACAATGAAAAATTATTAAATGTGTTTATAGTTTGTTTGGTGCATTTTTTTATCTAATTTACATATGTTCTCTATATGAATACCGGACTATTATACTCGTATACTTAATCTTTAGCTTTTGAACAGATAATAAACAAAATTTTAAGTAAACTACAATGTTTATTTTTTTTTATGAATACGAGCGAAAACAAACATAAATAACAAAAAACTAATACAAATATAAAAACCCCAAATTGACTATGTGCCGTCATCAAAATACATGCATGACCGTGTGACATGAGACTATAACGATTAGTTACAACAACACTAACAGTGAGATGTTTGAGCTGAAATGTTAGGCTGTATTTACGTTTATTCCAAACATTAATTTACTTATATATTTTGCCATTAAATTTCAATATTGTCTTGCATTTATAATTATAAACACAGCCTTATAACTAACACAGATGACAATAAAATTGATATTAAACAAAACATGGACATCAACATGCGAGTGCATATATAACTGAAGCATGCCATAAACGGTGACTTACGCAATTCGGTTGATTGCGAGATTGATTGACGATACTGTCGCCAGTTGGCTGAGCAGAGACATATCATTACGTCACAATACAATATTAGCGAAGCTTATATTATGTACTGTGTAAACTCTATATAACGCCATTCGTTTTAACGACAAACTCGATGAAGTATTGAAATCCCTATGATTTTTATTGTTTGGTATTGATATTAACCTAAACAGTATATAATATTACAGAATTTCTTAATAACAAAAAAAAAACTCAACTTCTCGACATCGTATGTATCAATAACACTAAGAATCTTTTGGTATTTCTTCCATATTTTGATTACACATATTTCAAAAAAATACTAATTATGTATTTTTATGAATACATATCATATGCATAAAAAAAATAATTACATTTTACTTTTACTATTCGGTTTTTGTTACATTGGTTTTCGTAATAATTGCAATTTTCTATCATATTTAACGACTGTACTATTTATCTATATATACACATAAAATACGCAGGCCCTTCAGTGTCGTTACATAGAGTTTACACTGTAATATAAAATTCAATATAAATCTTTAGGGAGTGACAAATTCATATAGTATTTATTCATGCTTCATATATTATGTTAATAAGTCACATGTTCGTAAATAATTGGTTAACTGTAGACAGAAGCGATTTTTGTTTATTGTCGATGCAATTTGGGTACAATATTTAAAAAAGAAAGTTTTATTATTGTTTGGACACTGTCGTTACCTGATGATGCTGTCATTTGGTGCGTGTATCGAAGCCCTTTGTACTCTAGATGCTCCGTCCACTCTGTTGACCCTATGACGCCTACCAGCTTCTAAGAAAGCGAAGTACCCTCTGAAAATAAGAACACAATTGGAACATTAACTTTTTTTATCAGTCATGGCGCAGCGATTGCATGTAAAACTTTGGTTGTGGGTTTGTTTTTTATTTAAAAAATATTTTTTCCTCGCTTTGGTAATAAGACAAAGCGCGACGCTGATGGTGACGCTTACAGTTTGTTTTTTCACCATAAAAGTAGAATATCATTATAAAGAAATAAAGAAATTACCTGAAGAAAGCACGCACTATGGCCCATCTGAATACAGCGACGGGGTCCACCCCAACCAGTTCCCTTACAAACGCTAGCGACGAATTCTTCAATACACTCACGATGTCCTGACGCATTAGATCTAGATTTTTCTCCCTCATAGCTGTTACCTGAAACATATATGTGTAATATGTAGTAATAATATGATATTTTTTTATTGAATTTGTGTGAAATTTGAATTGAATAATCTGATTATATTTTCATGGAATAGAAGAAAGAAGGACTTTATCTCTACTGTCCATATTCTAAGATACATATTATCGGAGCGCCTGGTCGGTTTCCAGGAGGCGCGGGTTCGAGTTACGCTACGTAAAAAATTTTATACGTTTTCTAAAAAAGTATTTTTCTTTCCTAAGTATGGAATAACACTTTTAAAATGTTTAAAAATATTTAAAAAATAGTATTCTCTCTTGCCAAACGATAATTCT
>DWAO01000809.1:0-22338 GCA_018230605.1 Heliconius congener | reverse complement strand
GGAGCCCGACGCTCGCTGCCACCACTGCGACGACTGCCTCGATGAGACGGCCCAGGACACGTTGGAGGTGTGCTCAGCCTAGGCGTCTCAGCGTCGCGCTCTACGCGACGTCGTAGGGGACGATCCTTCCCTGCCGGCCGTGGTCAAGGCCACGGAGGAGCACTGTGAGGTTTTAGTGGGTATTCGAACGGCCTACCATCTGCCAGTCCGCGAGCTCCACATAACCCGCTCGAGTTCCCACTCGGGCTGGTATCCGTAAAGGGATTTCCCTCACGAAAAAAAAGGGGTTGGAACGCTCAGTTCCCCACACGTTTACTTGGACTATAAAATGGAAACTCCTAATGGCCCCCCAAGTTCTACATACAATATGTCAGCTCTCTGTGATGTATAATTTCGGCTGTGTGCTGTTTGTTAGCAATTCGTTATTGAAAAAAATACAATTCATATTTTGTAATCTATTTAGATAAAACTCTTCCATTATTTACCGACATAGCACAGGCAAAAGTATTGCATTTAGAAAATCTGGCATGTAGATTGGATGTAAGAGGCAGGCGTACCGCAGAGGCGGCACAAAGTCTGACTGTAAATGCGATAGAGTTCGATTCCCACTCGAGGAAATGAAATATTTAATATTTTCATTTTCTGCGGAGTTTCTTAACACTAATTTCCCTCTGCATATTCAACGGAATACAGCGTGACGTTAAAAAAAACATACAAAACATATCGACCGTTTTACAGATTACCATGAAAATTGAAACTTGTGCATATAACCTACTGGGAATGTTCGTTCTTATATATTTGTTTCATTAGCTTCACGCTAAAACACTTCTTTAGTGTTAAGATACTCCGTTTTCTCTTTACATTTCCGTTAAGAACCGAAACTCAACGCCGCGCTTCATCTCGACACCACAGCGAGGAAATGAAAATGTTAAATATTTTCACGGCTGTCGCACGCTTGCGCTCCTGCGCCATGACAGTCTCAAAGAGAGAATTTCTGAAAATTCCTACGACAACGGGAATAAAACGAGATACGAAGCGTATACTTTTACCATAAACAGGAAATTTTCTACAGAGAATTAGAACCCACGTCCACTATTTTTCATTATTATATACCCACGATTTTGTCTAGGACTTCATAATTGGATTCAATGGCATCTAGATGAGGAATGAAAAACGTGTCTTATATCACAATTTATTTATAGTGCTTAATTTGTTCAAATCTGAACTAATGTTATAAAACATGAGGCCGTCATCGCATCGCAATGGGACAGCATCTCACTGATAGTCGGACGGTCAAGGGTTTGATGCCGCACCAGGGGAATAAATATTTAATTTATTTTCATTTCCCCTCTCTGTTCTGGTAGCCAAAGCGTGGCGTTAAGTTCCACCACTCATCACACAACATATCGAAAATTTGAGGGAAAGAGGAATGAAACCGCGTAAATAATATTACGTCACGTTAATTCTTTCTGTTTAACCCACTGTCCCTGTTAGGTTCAGTGCCTGTGCTGTGGTAACATTTAGAAGTTAGAGCTCATTGTCAAAACACCTTATTTTCCGTTAAATGGCGGAACCTTACACAGTGTTTTACATTACCGTAGCCGTCGAGCTCACAACTATGGCGTTCCACCAGCCTCAAATGAATGTTCTTCCTTGCATTTCCCTATCTCTGTATGGGGGTTTTGGTCATTGGATTAAAATGAGGGAATAAAGTATATAACAGTTAATTATAAATACTGTCGACTCTCAGTATCTGGGCCAAGGGCCAAGTTTGTATTTCAGACGCGACTACAAAATGTAAACATAACGTGAATATAAAATGTTGATATGGTGTATGGAAATGCCATGATTTCGGCACGTGGAGTAGATTTTTTTTTTTTGAAGATTACTCGTAATTTTTTTACCATGCTTTTATTAGGTCGACTTGTGTCGAGTGTGAAGTATATGGGGGACTGAATTGAAAAAATTGTACTACTATAAATCCTGGCATTTATATGTATGTACCTTAAATGACAATCCTATAATATGGTATCATGAAACTGGTCTAATGTCCAGAACCTTAAACGCGACGTTCGTGGGTTCGATTCCCACTTGCGTGAGTAAAAAATTTTAATTTTCCCGCTGTGGTAACAATATTAAAAGCAGCGTTCAGTCGAACGCTCTCCAAAAATGGGCGAAAAGAGGGGAATGGAATGGCTTAACATGTTCATATTTTCTTTATTTGGCTCCATGCAGTATCCCGCTCATGGCAAGGTAGGCAGAGGTAACATGAGATGAAATCTGGAGGTATAGCCCGTTGAGTTGCTAGTTGAGTGAACCCGACGCTGGACCTCAACGCCGAGTTTTGCATCGTTTCAAGAGCGAAGAAAATATTAAATATTTCACGTTCATATTAAAGTGCTGAATTCACTGATCTAACACTAACCTTTTTAACTTGTTCTGAACCTTGCAGATTAGAATTACAAGAAGAAAAATATGATCTACAACAAGTAAACACAAAATGGGGAGATCTGTCCCACGATATCGATATCAATTACCTACCTAACGTACCCAGGCCCAGCAGAGATGAAGCCAATGATATAGAAGTTTTAATGAAAAACAAATACATACCTCTTAGTGATGTCCAAAATAATAAAAATAGTTATAACCAAAAAGCTTACGCTGAAAATGAAATAAATAATATAGATATTAAACTATTAAATGATAGAAATAAAAGGGAAATTGTCAAAAGTGGTGGCACTGATGTAGTTGAGCTTGACGATTTGTTTTTTAAAAATGAAAACACAAGTGATGTCATCAAAGCGGATCGTCAGATTGGTGAATGGTCTGTCAGAAGTGATGTACCATCAGTGTCTGTCGATGGCTTGAGGGTTGAGGATTCAGATAAGGAGCCGAAGATCATTGACGATGGTATACCAAGTGTTTTGGCTGATACTAAAGTTATACTGCGGTAAGTAGTTTGAAGTGGAAATAATAAGTCAGTAGTGGCACAAGCATACGGCTGTAAATGCGACAGGTTGTGAGTTCGATTCCCACTCGAAAAAACAAAATACTTAATATTACCATTCCTTTGTTCTGGTAATTAGGCAAAGCGCGGCGTTAAATTCAACCACTCAACATGCAATGCCTCAAGGGTTCGGCGCGGAATGTGGGAAATGCAAGTGTCTTAATGGGAACGGAGTGCCTTAACACTAGGTTCCCAAGTTACCTCTGCAATGTGCGGGATACAGCGTGAATCAAAAAAAATCTGATCCAAAAATATATTATATATAAACACAATTTATTCAATGTGATCACATCTATGTTATTGAATCTATGAAATCTAATTAAATTTTTGTATGTATACAATTAAATGATATATTTTAAATTTCTTGTATTTTCTTTAGTCTTTTCGGCCAAGGCTTAACTGAGAAGACGGTCATCGCATTCACTCACGACGTACTTCAGTATGGGCAACCTTGTAAATTTTTACTCAAAGGAGAGTATATGGTAAGCAGATCATACCATTGCTTTGTATAGCAAAAGAAGAAATTAGTGGAGTTAGGCCGTTGTGGTACCGAGGCGTAGCGCCTGACTGTAAACACTACGATTGTAGGATCAATTCCCAGTCGAGGTATTCGGTAGTAACAAGACAGCGCGGCGTTGAATTGCGCCACTCAAAACGCTGTGTTTTGAGAATTGGGTGGCAGGTGAGGAACGGTGGCTTAACACTTAAGTTTCCTGTGCTACGGCACAGGAACTGCATAGTATATGCGGGATACAGCGTGAAGTCAAAAATAGTGCTGTCGATGTTCCTTACCAACGCGTAGATCTTTCAAACTATGCATCTGATTTTAATGCGATTTACACTAATAGGAAAGTATGTGCACATTATTTTAGTAAAATCCAAGCGAACAAAGCAGGAAAACATCTATCTTCTACCTAATACTTTTGATATAAGACCTCTTCACCAAACATATCGAAAAGTACTGTGCAAATTGCAAGAAAATTGAAAATATATAGGTACCTTTTTTTTATTTGATTACGATGACCTTACAAAGAATGTGCTGTAATTCGTTCGTTTTATTCCTAGCAATGCTACTATTTCATAAGAGCCGAAATTCAATTCTTATATTTTATTTGTTTTGTCTGCTTCACTCAACATTGCGCACTTAGCAAGGTATAGAGAAGGAACCTAGTGTGTAGACACTCCACTCCCATAAAGAAACTTCCGTTCCCCATTTTCCGCCGAATTCTGGAGGCATTGTGTGTTGAGATACGGAACTGAACGCCGCGCTTTGCCTTGTTATCAGAGCGAGGAAATGTAATTTTTAATATTTCATTTCCTAGAGTGGGAAACGAACCCAGGACCTGGCCTCTAAAATGTTAAACTTGTTAAAAAATACGAATGTTAGCCCTGTTAAACAGTATCCTCAAAGCACTTGCCTGAAATATAATAGTATTACAACAACTTACTTCTATGTTACATAACTGTTCAGCGTAATCACGTGTAACCCGTCTACACAGAGTGACCCAAATAGCAGCCACTACTATGATTTAGATATTCCTGTGGGATATTTGTGATTGTAAACGTTGGTTACGATGTTGTGGATTCATTCGGGGTTATTTTAATACTAACGACTTAAACGTGGCTTCGCCTGCCTGAACTTATTGTTATATTATTTTTATAACCAAATTATACAAAATGGTTCCATAAGTAAGGTTTTGTGTTACTCTGCCGTATAAGCTATATTACTGTAAAGTTTCATCTAAATCCGTACAGTATTCGTTGCGTGAAAGTGGAACAACCATTAAATCTTTCACATTTATAATATTACTAGGATTAGTAGGATAGTTAAAAAAAAATTAAGTTTGTTTCCATAATCCTATATTTCATTTCAATTTTGGTTAGACACGGTGGAGAATTTAGTTTATTCATAACACGTAATGCCAAATTCTCCACCGCCTGTTTGCGTGGTATTGCTAAGTGAGTGGCGTAAGTCAACACAGTGCTTTACTACTAGAGCGAGGAAATGAAAATAATTTACCTCGAGTAATTATCGAATCCACAAGCGTCTTGTTTTCAGTCAGATGCTACGCCGAGATTTTTTTAGGAATGTTTTGACAGTAGATTTTTTCCTTACTCTTTTATAAGTAGATTAGGCATAATTAAAATGTTTATTTTTAAAATTTCTTTTACAGGTGAAAGAGGGTTCTGTCACAACGAGGTCTGCGTTATTCGAAATAACAGCCCCATCGCCATTTATAGCTCCAAAATTATATATATGCGCGAAAAATTTAAAACCAAGCAACAAAGATCCGAATAAAGACCAAGAAAAATATATACACCAGGGATTTGAACATTGGAAAATGTTAGCTACGCACAATAAGTTGTTGCCGTTGTGGGTGTCGTTGACACTTATTTTGGTTTGCCTCATGTTTTCCGCACTATTTTCGGGCTTGAACCTCGGACTGATGTCATTAGATCGCACAGAACTCAAGATTATATCTAATACTGGCACTGAGCAAGAGAGGAAATACGCGAGAGCTATAATGCCAGTGAGGGACCATGGAAATTATTTATTATGCAGTATTTTATTAGGCAACGTTGCGGTCAACTCAACATTTACAATTTTACTTGACGAGCTAACGTCCGGTTTGTTCGCGGTGATATTCTCTACGCTCGCTATAGTATTGTTGGGTGAGATAACGCCGCAAGCGATATGTTCGAGACACGGACTGATGGTAGGGGCCAAGAGTATTATGATTACTAAGGTGGGTCAAAGTCGTGTTGTTTTTTTCTTTAGTTTCTTTAGTCTATTCATTTTTCTTTTGAAATAAATTAAGTAGGTTTCAGTAGATATTAGAAAATTATATTAATAATATTTAAATGTTGAAGCAAAATGAATACGTTTAATGTTCTTATTATTGAAGTGAATTTTACAAATTCTTATTGTACAAGAAAAAATATAATGTTATAATTACATTGCAAAATTCGTTCCGCACTGGAAGAGTGAATCATCTCCATTTCCTTGCTCTTCCAGCTATATGCGGGATACAGCTTAAAAGTAATAAAAAATAATGATATTCTCTTTCAACAGGCAGTCATGGGGCTCACTGCGCCTCTGGCGTTTCCTGTAAGCAAGTTACTGGACTACTTCCTAGGGGAGGAGATAGGCAGCGTGTATAATAGAGAACGATTGAAAGAGTTGGTCAAGGTGAGTGAAAGAGGGGGTTCAAATCCAGGACTATAAATAGTAATCTATATAAATATAAGCTTAATACATGTATAAAAATTAGGAGAAAATACTAGTAGAAAGGCTATTCTATAGCCTTCCTCGATAAATGGACTCGATGGATGGAATATCCCATACAAAAAATAAATAAATTCTAAACAGTAGTTTCTTAGTGTGTTTAACAGAACATATTCTTCAGCTTTTTAAAATAAGTATAGACGTGTATGTATATCTTTTATTAGAAACCCGTAATTATACACCTGTTAATATATATCCTGTTTAATTCATTATCACAAAAGTCATAATGACATTTGAAATTTGTATGCATTTGCCAAGTGTGCTGAACTAAAGCTTGTTGGTGTAGTGCCAATACTTACCAACTCTCTAATATAAGGGTCGCGGATTCTTTTATGAGAAGACTTTTATCGACACCCTTTTGAGCTCCGCGGCTGAGGCAGCGGCACAGCATGTGACTGTTAACGCGACGGCTGTAAATTCGATTTCTCGCTCTGGCAATAAAATAAAACGCGGCATAAAGTTCTGCCACGCAAGGCTCAATGTCTCGGAAGTTGGGTGAAAAGTGAGGAATGGAGTGTCTTAACACTAGGTTTCCTATGTCTGCTTTATGCGAAATATAACGTGAAGCTAAAAAGAAATAAACTAACACAATTTTATTAAGCTAGGTATTGTAACTTTGTAAATTGAATATAAGCAACACAGTTTGACCAATTTGTAGTAATTGTATTGGAAACAATTATTACCTATTGTGACTTAAGCTATAAAGCTTGGCTTTAATATAATGGCAAGCTATAAATATGGCGTCATAGAGCTGGCCTGATGATGAAATTCTTCAAAGGTTACTAAGTAGACGTCTCTAATGATAAAAATAGACTAAAGTTGACCACTAGAGCTTACTTAACACTAGGTTCCCTCTGCCTACCCTGTGACTCGGGAAAGGGCGTGAAATTACTATAAAAAGTAAACATTCAAGAAGTAAAAATTGAACTGGCTACCACCAGGTAACAACAGGGGTGAACGATCTGGACAAGGACGAGGTGAATATTATATCAGGTGCCCTGGAAATGAGGAAGAAGACCGTCTCCGATGTTATGACAAAGTTGGAAGATGTCTTCATGTTGCCCATTACATCTGTTCTGGACTTCGAAACTATGTCTGAAATCGTTAAGTCTGGTGGGTTATTTTTTATTATTTTATGTGTACATACTATACATACTACTACATATTAGGTTTTTTTAGAAAACAAAAATTTTGGGCTAGTCCCTGGGACAGTCTATGTAAAAGCGGCACGCGAAAAAAATATATATTTAATATTTCTATTTTCTTTGCTCTGTTAACGCGGCAAAGCGCAGCGTTGAGTTTCGTCTCTCAGCTCGTAATGGCTCTGGAATTTGGCAGAAAGTAGTAGTAAGTAGAAGTATCGTAATGGGAACGGACACTCCGTTCCCTAGGTAGGCTGTGTGCGGAATTCAGCGTGAAGCTTATAAATAGGTATTCATGTCAAAATAAGTTGCATTTCGCTGCAATTTGACAGAATACCAAAATGTTACGAAAAATAATGTCATGTTTGGGAAATTACGCAATTTCATTCATTTCACCTGTTCGGCGGCGGCAGTGGCACAGCGTTCGACTGTAAACGCGACGGTGAAGGGTTCGATTAAAACTCAGAGAAATTAATTATTTTCATTTCCTTATTCCGGTAACAAGATAAAGGCGTTGAGTTTCGCCACAAAACAAATTTAAAAACTGAGCAACGCGTGAGTGATAAGATTTTTTCTTTTTTAATATTTGTTTTTTGTAATTTACATGCACATTGTTAATATACATTAGGTTTAACGCTTAAGTGGCCTTATCTACTTAACATCGATCGACGAGCTGATTTCAGAATAGTGTATTAATAGCCTATGTAATATAATAATAATACATATAAAAATAGCTTCACACTGTATCCCGCATCTAGCAGGGCAGGCAGAGGGAACCTAGTGTTACCACAATGCGGTTTCCATGCGCCTCCCAATTTTCGAGACATTCATATAGCAGGGCAGGCAGAGGGAACCTAATGTTACCACATTGCGGTTTCCATGCGCATCCCAATTTTCGAGATATTCAGTGTTGATAGACAGAACTTAACGCCGCGCATTGTCCTGTTCCCATATTATAAATATTATTTCTCAAAGGTCATCTAGATGTTTAACAGAATCAACTTACGCAATCACCTCGGGGCCATCACCATAACTGATGGTGTTCTAAAATTACAAGTCCTATTGGACACCTTCCAACGTGCGCCGCTAACAATTTCTATACATAGCGGTCGCTTATGAAATTTGACAGCAATGTTACAAGCCAGATGCGTGTTAAGTTACATATATATAATAAGCATTTTTGCACAAACGCGGCGTTGAATTCTCAACACACAACGCCTCCAGAATTCGGCAGAATGTGGGGAACGGAGTGTCTTAACACTGGGTTCCCTCTGCCTATCCTGTTGTGTGGGGGATACAAAGTGAAGCTGATGATTTTATATACACAATGCCTAAATTTTATTCATTCGCTTCTACCTGAAACCATCGCGTGTAGTTGGACTAGCATCTAGCACTATCATAACACGTCACGATGACATCATAGGTTACGCCAAGAAATATTTCATGCGTGAATAATAAATTAACACAAATATGATAACAAGAACACGTCCATATCCTGAATATTTCGTATATGTATTAAAAAATTTGAGTATTTCAAGTTTTGAAATGAGGTCAATCCTACCAAATTTGGATTTTTGGTTGAAGAAAACAGATTCTTATAAGGTAAAAAAAATGTAAAAGTGTATATGAAATATAGGCTGAAAAACGTTTTCTAAAATCAGCCGTTTCAAATCTTAAAGTATGTGCAGAGATTCACTTATTTACTCCTTATGTGCCATTTGAGCTCAAATTTTTATAGATATATTTAATTTATTTTAATTTTACTACTCTAATATACAAAACATGATGTTGAGTTCCGCCGTTGGACATTGGTGGGTTTTTGGAATATAAATTCGGACTGTCTTTTATACTATGTTCTTCTTACGCTGTTTCTTTTATGTTCTCTAAGCTTAAAAATATAAACCTCAAATAGAAAAACATCAATTTCACTCAAAGGTTACTCCCGTATCCCGGTATACGAGGGCAGCCGCACCAACATAGTGACGGTGCTGTTCATCAAGGATCTGGCCTTCGTGGACCCCGACGACAACACGCCGCTGCGCACTCTGTGCCAGTACTACCAGAACCCGTGCAACTTCGTGTTCGAGGATGTCACCCTGGACGTCATGTTTAAACAGTTTAAGGAGGGTAAGTGGATTTTTGAATTGATGTAAGTAACAAAAATGTTTTAACAGACGGATACACAGATAGATAACAAAATAACTGACGTACAAATCTTCAAAAATTGAGTAAAGAAAGTTAATGCTATGGTTTGAATAGAATAGAGCTTTCCCAATGGGAGTGGCTTTGGCTGGCAAGCGTTGTTTGGTGGGAAATTGTGCTAGGTTGGCTTTAATTATTTGGACATCTTTATATTTTTATGTTTCGGTAAACGGTATCTTTTAAAACCGTATTTATATCATCGTTAAAAACTGTGGCTTATACTGTATTAAATTTTAGCCTTTTCGAATAGACATTATTTTGATAGACTGGAATTAAAATTGAGCGAAATTATATTGTATACCAAAACTTATGTTTTAATTCTTCTGCTTTAGTTAAAATGAATCAATACGACATATAGTATAAAGAAGTAAAGAATATAACCATTTATGTAAATTATTTTAAAACAAGGCCACAAAGGCCACATGGCGTTCGTACACCGCATCAACAACGAGGGTGAAGGGGACCCCTTCTATGAAACTATCGGCCTCGTGACCCTCGAGGACGTCATTGAAGAAATGATACAAGCGGAGATTGTGGATGAGACTGATGTCTTTAGTAAGTATAAGCATATGGAGTTCTATTTTCATTCAAAATTAAATAGTAAAAAAATTATATATATGAAAAAAAAAACATGTATGTGAAGAGTTCTAAGAGATTCGCGATCCTCGAGTATATTATTGAAGAAATGATAAAGGGCAAATGGGAAAATGTCCTTATCAAAAACTTTATTTAATCACTATATCACACTATATCAATTATATCATTGTCCAAATAGTGAAAAAAAAAAAATATATATAAATAGTGTAGTTTTTCTTTAATTACTTAAGTCATTAGGAGTTCTTATCTTTATAATGAAACAAAAATGCTTTCTAGATTTTTTGAGAAATATTATGATTGTTGTTAATGTAATATTATAAATAATTTTCAGTGGACAACAGATCGAAAAGAAAACGAAATCGTCCCCAAAATAAGCTCCAAGATTTTGCGGCGTTTGCTGAAAGACACGAAAATCAAAGGATACACATTTCCCCACAACTCACCTTGGCCACCTTCCAGTTTCTCAGCACCAGTGAGTGTGACTTACCTTTGTATAAAATTGCTACAATTTTTTTATTGAATTGGTTGAAACTTTACTTTTTAATATATAGATATTGTCTTTAAAGTGAAATAATATTATTAAACCACGAGAGTAACGTAGATAAGCGAGTGGGTCGCGAGTACACAGTGCCGTTCCCACAGGCGTGGACGTGTTCAAGCCGGACGCCGTGTCCGAGACGGTGCTCCGGAGGCTCCTGAAGCAAGATGTCATACATTACATCAAGATGAAGGGCAAAACTAAAAGGGAATTAAGCACCTATGTTTATCAGCAAGGGAAACCGGTGAGCCGTGTTGATTTTGCTGATTTTTTTTTAATGAATTCAATGTTTTTAGAGTTATGTATATCGAAAGGAAAAAATGTTTTTTTTTCAGGTGGATTACTTCGTGCTGATCCTGGAGGGGCGCGTGGAGGTGACAGTGGGCAGGGAGAATCTGGTGTTCGAGGCGGGGCCCTTCACCTACTTCGGAGTACAGGCACTCACGCAGAATGTGGGACTTGGTGAGTTTTATATATGAACATGAAGGATATATTATGTATTATTCCACACACTAAGTAAAGGAAAATATTTAGAAACATGTTATAATGTTTAACATATAGGGACTCGATCTCATACCATGTAAGCCATTTTTATCGAGCTACGTTGAAAATCACATGATTTTATTATAACTAGGACGTAATATTTTAGTAGATCATAATATAACTAAAATCATACGTAAAAAAAAAAAAAAAATAATGTAGAAAAACTGGTCAAGTATAAGGCGGACTCGTCGTATTCAATACGTTAACAGTAAAAACAACTTATAAAAGTTGACAAACTTAAGTTTCATGCACTTATATTGTATGAAATAAACTACATTTAATAATGTATCTTTTTTTATTCAGCTCGTAAGAAAAAATTGTGTTAACAGACCTTTTTGACCTTTTTTTTGTTAAATAATTTTACCAGACTATTTAGTGAGATGCGGAACCCTAATAATTAGGCATTTGTGTTATTCCACAGCTGAATCTCCGACGCCATCAGCGATGGGTTCCTTACAAAATATAAGTATGGAGGCGATGCTGCGTCATACATTTGTACCTGACTACTCAGTGCGAGCGGTGGCCGACGTATATTATTTGGCTGTGAGACGGTATGCGGGTTCAAATTTGTGTATATTTTTTGCGAAAATGCTAATAGTCGCTATAAACCTATTGAATATTAAATTTTAAACTGAACAATACTATTATCTTTGTGTTAGTCCTATATTATTCATTTATTTAAATAAAACTAAATAAATTAATTATGCAATTTATTTTATACATATCCCCTGTATGGGGATGACCGATGATCCGAACAAATGACCATCGCGTTTACAGTTAGACTAATTATAGATGTATTAATATATATACTTTATAGCTTCAGGCTGGCTCATATAGCAGGGAGGAAAGCTAGTGTTGTAAACACTTGGTCGCCCACGCACTTCTCAATATTCCAGACCTTGCGTGTTAAGTGGCGAAACTCAACGCCGCTCTTTGTCTTTTTACATGGGAATGAAAAACATCAGTAATTCATTCCCCCGAGTGGGCATCACACCCACACGCTTTTGCAACTAATTAATATTAATTTCAGTTCATTATACTTGGCGGCTAAAAGAGCAACTCTAATGGAAAAAGGCGCATTATCCAAAGGCAGTACTAACGAGCAGTTCGACACCGAAGTCGATAAGGTGAGATTAATATTATTAAAATCACCAGAAAGATAGTGGGTACTAATCCCGACAAAGTTTTTATCATCTCATTTTTTTTCCGTACTTACTAATACGTTTTTTATTAAGTTTTTCAGCTTCTGTGTATGATAAAATATTTACATTTGTGGCTTAATTTAATACTGAATTTTATTTAAGCAAGCTGGGAAAATTATAATATTTGGGAAACGAACTCGCAACCATCGCGACACTTCCTTACTTTGTCTCAGTGGTTGTTTGAGCTACTACATGTATGTTAAATATGTATATTGTGTATTATTACAGGTTTTCTACATGTTGAAGTTTGATGTTTGTAATTTAATTGTTGTTATTATCTAGTATTTTCTATAGTACTAACTACGAAGGACAGTCCAGTCCAGTCTTGGCGTTGCAGGGCATGGGCACAAGCGTGAGTGTAAACGCGACTGGTTGTGGCTTTGATTGCCACTCGACGAAATAAAATAATGTATTATTTTATGTCCTCGCTTTGGCAACGAAGCATAGCGCGGCGTTGAGTTCCGCCACTAAACACGCAATGCCTCCAGAATTCGGCGGATAGTCGGGAACGAAAGTGTCTTAATTTGAACTGCGTGTCTTAACACTAGTCTCCCAGGTTCCTTCTGACTACCCTGCTACGTGCAGGATGCAACGTGAAGCTAAAACGCAAAAACCGTCGGTCCCGCCGAGGGTTCCGTACAAATTTGGCGGTCTCGAGCTTTTTCTGAAATTCAAGCTTTGCCAGAGCCCTTCCATCTGATACCTCCTACCTGATTCACAAATGATTTCAAAATCTTATAACAGATCACACGTCTTAAATCACACTTCGATAAATAGTCAAATGCCTCTAAAATTATCAAGATCGAGTACAACAGTGATACAGAATCAAGATTATTCTGTAATCTTTATTTTATTTCACATAGATGTTAGGTTTGATTTTCGTGAAAACAATTAATTTTTTCATATACCCTTTAATTTATTAAAATATTTATATTTTAAAGTAATAATAGCTTTGGTTTTTTTATTGTTACTTATTATTTACCTTAATATTTTTGTAAATAATTTAAAAATGATGATAGCTTTAATCTCGAAATCAATAAACACTCATCAAGTTTATTTATTTTCTATTCATTTAATGTAAAAAATCTAGACTTGGAACTAGAAAACAGCAATTATTAATAATCTTCTAGGAATCAGTTCTCAATATGATGGAGTTAAAACAAAAACAAAATATACCTAGCACATCGTCGACCATCACATCTTTAAGTATCGAACTAAGCACAGATGAAAATAAAATAGCAGATACAAAAACAAGTGTTATCAATAAACCAGATGAAATATCACAAAGTTCTGACATTATTAATCATAAAAAAGAAAATAAATTAGTTGTCAATGAAGAAATGCCGACATCGTCTAAATATTTGAAGACAGATAACAAAAAATCTGAAAGTGAAATTTCGCTACGTGATATAGATAAAATAATAGATAAAAAAAGGAAAATAGATAATAAAAATAATTTTGTATCGAAAGAAGCTAAAAATGATGATGATGCTAGAGAATTAAAAGCTAAAGATATTTTAGATGTTGAACAAATATTTTTAAAGGATTTAAAAAAATTGCAATCGTCTCTTTCTAATTTAAATAAAAAATCTGGCCTAGATGTAGACACATATACAAATAAAGAACAAAATGCTAAAATTAAAGAAAAACTTAAAAAGAAATTTGATCCCGAAATCGCTAGTACTTCTAAAGATTTTACTTTATTAGATGTTAATAAAGACAAAAAATTGGAAGGCATTTTTAAATCCAAATCTAAACTAAATTTTGATAAAGATAGATTATCTTTAGATGAAGGGAAAAATGGTTAGTTATTTTATTGTTTTTAACTTTTTAATTAAATAAATTTAACAGAGTTCTTAGCATACATACAAATATTGTTCTTTCGCATTTGCACTATAATTAATTATTAAATCTAAGTCTATCTCAGTGCGGCGTTGAGTTCCGCCACTTTGTCTTCAATTTATGCGGAAAGTTGAGAAAAAAAGTGATAAGGTTCTAAATCTTGAGTCTATTTAACTTTGCCACATATAAATACATATATGCACTAATGCAATGATGATGCTAAAATTGATGCTATTGCAGTATTAAAAGCAAAAGATGTTTTAGGCGACGAACATTTTTTTTTAAGATTTAATAAAATAACAATCGTCTTATACTAATTTACATAAAAAATTGGTTTAGATTTTGACAAATGTACGAATAAAGAACAAAATGCTAAAATTAAAGAAATTCTAAAAAAGAAACTTGACGCAGAAATCGCGAGTAATTCTAAAGATTTAAGTTTATTCGACGTTGCTAAAGACAAGAAATTTGAAGAAACTTTTAGATCTAAATCTAAAGTAAATGTTGAAAAAGATAAATCGTCTTTAGATGAAGGGAAAAAGGGTTAGTGTCAATACTTAATTTTTTTATAGGAAATATAAAAATTTACAAATTATAAATAATTCTTGGTCAGGTGTCTGATTGTAAACACAATGGTTTTTAAGTTGACCTTCAATCAGGAGAATAATAATAAATCATTTCCTCGTTGGTCAAAGTGCGGCGTTGAGTTGTTCAAGTCTTGAAATGAAGTGGAAAGTGGAGAATGGAGTATTGTGACACTAGATTATATTTGTCCATTGAAATCTAATTAAAATCACATAACATTTATAGATATAAATATTTCCCCTAACGCAAATTGCACCTAAAACTATTACGTTCTAATTCTGTGACGATCGTGTTAGATTTAACAGATTTCATATTACAGATAAAAGAGCCAAATTTCGAACGGACACTTCGTTGCTAACATTTTATGATCCGGAATACAAAAGAGCGAAAGATAAAAAACATGACAAAATTTATGATAAAGACAAACAAACGAAAAAAGAAAATAAAGATAAAATAATAGATATTGAATGCAAATGTGACATTACATACAGTATTCAAGATAACTTCTACAGTTCTATAGAAAATAATATTAAAATCGATGAAAATATCGATTTTTGTAATGATAATAGATTATCGTATTCGGATAAGCTCGTTTTAATGCAACTGGCTAAAGTTATAAGATTACTGGAAAAGAGAGATGTGACTTGAAATAAATGAAGAATGTTAGTTATTTTGTTAATTATGATGCGATGAGACAGTGTGCGATTGTAAACGCGACTCCTGTGGGTGCGATCCCCATTGAGGAGAAAAATTATATTTAAAATATGTTTATTTCTCGGCTCTGGTAGACAAAACGTAGTGTTGAGTTTCGCCACCTAACTCGATGTCTCGAAACGGAGTGTTAAAAGGCTAAGTTTCCTTCAGCTTCTTTGCTCCGCAGAAAAAAGTATGAAAATGCAAAAAAAATATATATTTTTTTTTTCAAAAAATATAATATTCTTTTAATTATTTATTTTTTTGAGTGTTCTCCCAAAACGTTCTTTTTGTTTAGTTTCAATCATATGACATCAGCTTTCGTCAACGACTTTACATTTATTATTTTTTTTACATTAATTCACAAAATTCCTTTAAATAGAGAAATATATAAATATATAGGCACTAAGGCAAAAGCCTTTGCGTAGAGTCCCGTCACTCAACTCGCTATGCCTTGAAAAATTCTTCGAAAAATGGAGAACGTAGTATTTAGATACACTAGGCTCCCTCTGCCTACCCTGCTGTATGCGGAATACAACGTGAAGCTGATTTATTTTTTTATTTATATTTATTTTATTTTTTTCTAGTTACTACAGTCTGTGGATGAAGACATAAGCATAAGTGGAGAACACAAAACCCCATCGAGGCAGGTCGGTACATACATTTTTTGGCCATTTTCATGAAGGAACTAAAGAGATCTATGATAAATTATTTTATGTTACTTTTAATTGCTTCTATATCAATTTATAATTATATATTAAAATATCATCATTAAGTCTCATAGTTTAAGTAATTAAGGTCGTCATGGCTCAGTGGCACAATGTGACTGATAAACGCACCGAATTATTTTCATTTTCTCGCTCCGGTAACTAAAGAATGGAGTTTCTTAACCCAAATTCAGTTGCCTAACCCACTATAAGCGGGATACAGCGTGAAGCTAAAAAGACAAACATGCAAAATATAAATTCTCCCCATCAGGTATCCCCAAACCCAGTATCAGCGTCGCCGGTGACTCGAGCCTCCTTTGCCCGCAATTCTCCGGACAGAAACGGAGACTTGTATCCAGCTAGGGCGGACGAACAGGAGAAACTGTTAAAACACTAAAATTGGCTCTTTTTTATGTATATTAGTATTTCAAAATGTTGGAACTACATATATAGGATATTTGAGTAAGTAAGGAGTGTAATTAATTATCAATTGCATAAAATGTCTCATAATTTGAGGTTTTCATTTCATAATATTTTAGATTTTAACAGATATTTTAGAGAATGAATCTCTGTTGGTAAAAAGAAGAGTAAAATAAAAATCTGAGAATAGTGAAACTAAAATATTCATTTTTAACGTATATAGTTTAATTATTACTATTCATTTGTATTTTTAAATTATTTACTGCATGACATTGCACGTTTTAAGTATTAATTGAGTTTTAAAATTTGAGATTATTTTTATTTTATTATAAATTAACTCTTTTTTAAATTATTTTTTAATAATTGTACTTAAATTAGTATCGACATGAATGTTATTTTAATACACTTTTAATTAAAATATCGATATTAAAAATACGGATTACATTCAAATATAAATTAGACAGATTATAAGTATATAACTTACAAATTAAATATTCCGCCAAATATAAAGAAACTAATAATAATTTTTATATTATTAAAAATGCCAATTTTCATATTATGGTAACATGCCAACACAAAATATAAATAAAAATATTATATAGTGATGAAATTAATAAATTATTATCACATATGGCCTTAAAAAACTATAATTTCATTATCGTGTGCCATTTTGTAAAATAAAAACGTTAAAAATAAAAGAAAGTATAAATAATTAATATTTTTATAAACTTACCAGGGACCCACTCGTTACTTCGCCCGCTTGAAATACATAATTATTAATTTGCCAATCCACATCACTTTCGTTTTCTAATAATAATATATATTTTTTAAATCTATACCTATATTGAAAAGTTTTTATTATTATTATAAAGTTTCGGTCAACAAAACATTTATTTATAGCAATTTTGTCGAAAAACGTTCTTTTAAATCTTATAACTTTTTTATTTATAAAATTGAAATAAACACTAAATATAAAAACAAATAACACAAACATAAAATTGAAAAAAAAATCTTTGTTTTTGGTTCTATTTCGTTATTAAATGCTTTTAACTTTTAACATTTTTGCTTAATATTATCTTCCATGTCCAGACCGACTATTTTATGATAAGTATAGATAAAGTATCGTTCCAGGTAAGCAAGGTCAAATGGTTATACAGCCTTTGTTTTTTTATTTATTTGGAGATATTCTCAAATAACTTTTTTTTATTGATTTCCTTATATTTTTTTAATATTATTTTCTAAATTGCGGTGTGCGGTAATATTATTGTCAAAATACTTTCTTTTTTTTTCTAATGTTTTTATTCTGCAAAAAATATTTTCATCGACATGGGTAAGAGATCCGTCATAATACTATTAAAATTATATATGAATAAAACATATTTTTAAGAAAATGAACAAGGAATTATGTAAATCGCACTGTTTTTCTAGATATAGATTGCACTTTATATTGTACTTTGTAATATTTTGAGTCCATGCGTTAAAAAAAGAAAAAAACCGTTTTTAAGGCTAAATTCATTGGCATTGTCTTAATAATACTGTTGCTTTCACTGGTGTTTTTTTTACTTTTTCTGTGCTAGTTATTATGTATAAAAATAAAAATGTAATCATTTTGAAAAAATAAAAATACTGTAGTAGTATCTGTTATAATTTTTCATTTTGTAAAAGAATATTTATTTGCAGGTGCTTAATTTTTTTTAGCAACTATTTTATTGAAATTGAAACTCAGTGTATCTAGTCTTTATGGTGTTGCTTTTTTAAAACAACCTGATGTACTTATTATTTTAAAAATGTATTGCTTCTTGTCTCTGCCTTTTTTTGTAAAAAAAATATATTATTTGTGGCCTATACTTAATATAGTAAGTACAACGACAATAATATTGTTATTTTTTCAAGATTCATTTCTGAATTTTGATATATTTGGAAATTTAACTTATTTTGTTTTTTTTATTATTGTATTGCTTTTTTTAAACAAAATATAGAATAATAAATGTAATTCGATTGTCAATATTTTTTTTTAGTATTAACTATAAATGATAGCAGATACAAATTGAAAATGTACTAATAACTTTATTTTTGAACTCACAATTTTTTTTAAATTATGTGATATCTTTAGATCTGATAATTAATTTATTTTATTTCTTTTTAACTTATTTGTGTTAACATTTTTTTAATATATTTACTTTTTTCTAAAAAAGTTTAAAAATGTTATGTTTATACAAATTTTCATATTTCAGTTAATATAGAATATTTAAATTTAATATAGAAAATAAAATGTTAATACAAATAAGTTGTTTTTACGCTTGAAAATCTTTAAAACGCGACGTCTGTATGTACAGTAGACTAGAGTGTGAGATTAAAAAAATACAGTAGAATTAATATCCCCCACCTTACAAAAATCGGTTAATAAATAAAACTTTTTTATCAAAAAGAAAAAAAAACAAAGTAAGATTTGGCTATTTATTTTATTATTAAATTTAAATGTATATGTTCTTTCATTATGGAATAATTTTAATTAATGTTTTGGGAAATACTAGTAACGAGTTCAAATTCTGTATATCGCCAGTATGTTGTTTATATTTCAATCAACCACTTAAAACATAATTGTGCAGAACATATATAAATTTTCATTAATTGAAAATAACTTCAAAAAGTAGATTTTTACTTGAAAGGTGTATAAGTAAGTATGCCTGTACTTGTTTTAAGATATATATTTTTTCTCACATTTAGTTCAACTGTACACGTCAATAGTGTTGCTTAGCATTTATGTAGCGTAAATATTGATGATATTTTGAATCGAATATTAATTATAATTATAATAGTTATTCCCTGTTTTATTTATTGATAATAAATGCTGTTAGCATAATTATGGTGGATTTTTATTTATTTTATCAACTGTCTGTGTCACTGCGCCACGCTGGCCACAAATTATTCATTATTCGAGTTCAAACCTTAAAGTTGCTCGTTTGTTTGTTTGCTTGCACTTAAAATTCATTTTTTTGAATCTGTACTAAAACTATAAAGCTGAAGTTTGTTCGGTTGAATGTCATGATCTCAGGGGTTGTCTACGGGTTGCATTTGAAAAAATATTAATATTTAATTTCCGACTTTCCGGAAATCGAACCCACAGTTTGTCGCCTTCCGAATTCAACGGAAAGTGGGTAATGGAAATGTATTTATGAGAACAGAGTGTTTTAATGCTAGGTTCCCAGGTTCCCGCGGCCCACCCTGCCATTTGTAGGATACAGCATGAAGCTAAAAAAAATAATATAATTCCATGGTAATGGCTTATCGTTGTCGGCTGTAACACTGTGTAACCAAATGGAATTAACTATCCGTGTCTGTTCCAGTCACACCACAAGTTCAGGCTACATCGATATATAATATAACATCCACCAACAGCCTAGCCTTCCTCGATAGATGTAGTGAGGTATACAAAAATATTTTGTCAACTGCAAGCAGGCCACGACAGGCGTACTGGATATTTGAAATAAAATTAACAAGTATGTGTTTTATATAATTTATTTTTCGATATATATTACACTATTCTAAATAGTCTATATAACATTATGTTAATTTTATGATATAATGAATGATAATGATACAATCCATTTTTCATTTCTTATTTTATTTTTTATCTTTTATTTTTATAATTTTTTTAAAACAATAAATTATCATAAAAAATATTACTTACTTTAAGTCTAAATCTTAAATTTAAATACTTTTAAAATTACTAAATCAGTATTTACCGAAAAAAAAAAAAATGTTTGACAAATGTGACATTATAATATAGTAATCGTTTTATTGAGCCTCAAAACTGTAAATAATTTATGAAAACATATTTGAACGAGGTGCGATTGATTTATGGTTTCGATTCCCACTTGCAGAAATAAAATATTTAATATTTTTTTCATTTCCTCTCGGATGCGGCGCTGTTTTGCCTCCAGAATTATGCAGAAAGTGGAAAAAATAAGTGTCTTAATAGGGATGGATTGTCTTAACACTAAGTTCCCAGGTTCCCTCAAAATGTGAATTCCAAGTATAAGACAAATATATGATCCTGATTTCCAAATTATTGATATTTCCTTAGTGTGGAATAACAGCATTCAGCGAAATCAAATCATAATCAATAACTGATTTTGTGCCATTCCCATTGTAATGGTGCACCTTAGCTGCAGTATCTTAAAAAAATATATTTTTCAATGTAACGCAATAAATATAACACTTTAGAAATGAAAATACAAGAAATGCATTTACAAATTACTCTACACAGTAACAATATTTACTTAATTACATATTAGTATTACTAAATAAACTAAAGAGAACATTTTTATAATATACTTTTATTAATTCTCTTCTCCATATTATATTTTTACAATTTTCGTATTAATTATCTGTGTATTAATGAAAGAATGAATGAAGGAATTCTATGAATATTTTCTGTATGACAGAATGAATTATTTCTTAATAATGACGACCCACTGATATTTTAATAAGTATTACAAGAATGAACTCAAAATTATTAAAATATTTTGTTCTATTAGGTATTTGTTTCGAATCTAAGTTAATAAAATATAATTATTATTTAGATACAACAGAACAGCAGGTAAAGAAGTTTTACAAAATGTACCCAACATTTTGTAAAATTCCTTTACCTTTTTTATGAAATATGACATAAAATTCCTGAAATGATAATAAACTCAAGTATAGGACATTTTTTTGAAATTAAAATTTTTATTACAAGTAAATGTTAATTGATTATTTTCTGATGAAAATAATCAATTAACATTTACATGAATATTTAACATTTAATATTAGGCAGTGAGCTTTCTATGTCCTGTATTTACGTATATATGTATATATGTGTGTTTGTGAATTCGTGTGTGTGTGTGTGCATGAGGAGCGCCGGGAGGGGGCGCTACGGCGGGGTCATACTGCCGCCATACTCAGGGGACGCACCACGACCTATAACAATATATAAACAACAAATAAACAAAAAAAAATGTATGTTTAATATCCAGGCGATAATTTTACTAGTTTATTTTAACTGACTTCTGTAAGGGTGGTGGTGGAGGTGTTTTTAATGTTTGTAACCACAGAACTTTTGACGTGTAAACTGATTTTGATGGTTTTTTTTAACTGAAAGTCTACCTTTCGGTGTGGTCCTATTTTAGTTTGATCTATTTCTGACAATAGTATCCATGAGAAAATCATATAAGTATTAAATTTAAAAGGAAATGAAACTTTTTTAAAAATTATCATTTATCAAATAGAGATTGCCTGAAGCAATAAGACCACCTTTCTCTAGAGTTCATATGCCTTTTTTTAATCTCATGTTATATCCCGCGCCTGGTTTGCGCAGGACACAAAGTGAGTTGAGAGAGAGAAAGAGTAGGAAGAAGGAACCGGGAACCGGGAACTTAGTAGTTTTTATCAGTACATCTAAAGACACTTAGTCAGAAGCCTTATTTATCTTATTACTGTCTCTAATTTCCTTATCAAATTAAAAATAATTACATTAACTTCACGCTGTATCCCGCACACAGCAGGGTAGGCCGAGGGAACCTAGTGTTAAGA
>DWAO01000808.1:0-22343 GCA_018230605.1 Heliconius congener | reverse complement strand
ATATAAATTTAAGTAAATATTTCATCTCCTCGAGTGGGGATCGAACCTACAACCAATCGGTTTTACAGTCACACCTCGTGCCGCTGCGCCACGACTGGCCTCTATTTATTTACATCTCATATATTTTTTATTATGTTATCAATAGATTAACATACAATATTAGTAGAAGATGAAACTTAAGTGGACTTAAAATACATTTTTTTATTGCAACATAAAACCGTTCAGCGCGAACCATTAATGTTTATAAACCATTTCAACATGACCTAACTTCCTGCTTGAGACGTTCAATGGAACATATGAATATTTAATATTAGTGGGACCTACATTCCAGTTATCTATGAAATGATTTATTATCATGAAACTATTATTATACGATTTAGGTTTATTAAAGAACGCTTTTTATTTATATAGGTATTACCTTTCCTTTTTGTTTGATTAAATAGTGATTAGGCATATAATTAGATTGCCCTTGTAGCACAGAGTGTGGCGTTGAGTTCCACCACTCAACATGTAGTGTACCGAATTCTTTATTATTAGGTTCCCTCTGCCGGCTCTGTGCTATTTTTAAAATGGCACGTGAACATACCGAAATCAGTTATGTAAAAAAAAAGTACCTAATGATGGACGGACGGAACAAAACAGACACGACAGGACATAACCTCAAAATTTATGTAGGTGTAATAAGAAGCTTTGCCTTTGCCTTTAGCTCCCGTAGTACCGGCATGTGGCGGTCTAGGAGGAGCACCATGAGGTTTTAGTGGCTATTGTGGATGACCTACATCTGCCTGTGAGTCCCGCATAACCCACTCGGTTCCCCCCTCGGGCGGACCGTACCCGTAAAAGGGGTTTCCTCATAACAAAAAAAATAAAGAAATAATAACTTTAAATTTTTATTTTAATTTACAAACCATTAAATATTTAATAGAGGAAATAATGCATAATTGCATATTTAAAAAGGAAATTATGATTGATTCATAATAATAATTATTCATTATAATATACTTGTAATTGATCACGGATGTAAGTGCTCGTAACTAACTTCCATATCTGCCTATATTTTTTTTTATTTAGTAGGTACTTTGATTTTTTTTTATTTTTCCCTACCTTTTAAGACAAAAGGAACCTTTCTAAGATGACTTTGTTGTCCGTCTGTATGTTTGTCAAGAAACTTTATTGGAGATATCGAGTTGTTTTACAACGTGACATTGGCGAACTGACACGCTCGAAACGCCATAATTTAAGAAATCAATCAATGATATCGAGTTGAAATTCAAACCATATATATACTGAATGAAATCTACGGCCCCACGATTCCTGAAAAAACGCGTATTTCGACACTATAGAGGGAATCAACATTAATAGGTTCCGATCGATCTAGAATTATAAAATTCGACGCCTAGAATCTACAGGTAGTACTAGTTCAGGAAAAAAAATGAAAAGTGTTCATTTATAATAGAAATAATAATAACCTTAAAAGGAGGTAAAATTTGGTATTAAAACTAATGAAAAATGAATGTAGAGTCCTAAAAGCTAGTCTCTACCTAATATTGCATATATTAGAGATGTGAAGCTAATTTAGTTTCTTCTTACGCTTCACGTTTTATCTAATCAAAGTAGAGATCTGACTGAGTCTGTCCACTTTTTAAGACATTGTAAATACATAATATCTTGCACTTAACAGAGTGGCGAAATTCAACGCCGCGTTTTGTCTTGTTACCAAAACGAGTCGAACCCATAACCGCCGCCTTTGCATTCAGAATCTGAGCCAATGCGACGGCCTCAACTTTGGTCACTTTTAATAATAAAGTTTTTAAAAGTTAAAAATGTCAGATGATACAGCATTTTCACGCAGCCATTAGTTATGCAACGTACTTTCTAAACGCGGAAATTCGTACTGCGCAACAAAAGGCGGTATTACGTTCAATTAGGTGAAGTTACGAGAGACGGTGATTTGCTCTTTATCTCAAGGCATTACTAATATGGACAATTTAAAAAATGTATATTATATAATTTTGTAAACTAAAATTCTTGATATTTCATATTATTTATCACGCCATATCCTGATCCTGCATGTAGCAGGATAAGTAATGGGAGCGCAGCGTTAAGATACTCCTCTTCCCACTTTCTGCCGAATTCTGAAGGTATTGCGATTTGAGTGGCGGAACTCATCGCCGCGCTCTGCCTCGATACCAGAGCGAAGGAATAAAAATATTAAATATTCCATTTCTTCGAGTGGAAATCGAACCCACAACCTATCGCGTTTACAGTCACACGCTTGTGTTCCTGCGCCACGACTGGCCACCAAAGAATATTCATTATTAGCGTATAAAAATTTTACGTAGAGGAAATCGAACCTCGAATATTTTCCAAATTATGAATACACATAATTCACATTTACTTCTTACTTTTTGCTAGATGAGTATAGCTAATGTAGGTTCTTTAATTGTTTTCCATCTGTAAAGGGAATCGTACATTAGGACGTCGCTCGGGGGTGTCAATTACTAGGGATTATATGTTTTTCCCTACTTTGGTAAGATAGCGCAATGGGTCAACAAGTCACCACGCAATGTCTCGAGTTCAGGCGGAAAGTGGACAAAGCAGTGTCTTAATTAATTTTAAGAAATCTTTTGCTGTCTCTTCAAAAAATTCTGCGTTTTTCGCCGCGAAATTTCAATTCACTTCAACAACTGCAATCGGTTCAACTGCATCACGATTGAGATTTTAAGTTAATTATATTTTATACAGGCTCTCCCCATTAAATAAGTCACGTAAACATCTAACAAAAATACGAGTCCAATTGGCAACCCTCTGTCTCTTTATGGCTGCTTAGAAACTTGTCACGTTTGGAAGTAAATTGAATCAACCCACGTGACTGCTTATTTGTAGCCTTCCTTGTATACTGAAGAAATCTCCTAAATACTACATTAGGTATTACATTTTTTTTTAAAGTTATTTATAAAAAAAAATAAAGCGCGGCATTGAGTTCCACCACTCAACGCGCAAAGCTTCCAGAATTTTTCGGAGAATGGAAAACGAAATGTCTTAACTCTAGGTTCCGGTATGTAGACATACCCTGTCGAATGCGGGAGTCAGCCAGAAACTGATTTAAAATAAATTAATTTTTAACAAAAAAAACCTAAAAAGATCTAAAAAGTATAAAATAATTTTACATAAATTAATCCGTACTTTTTTTTTTGATTTTGAAAAACAAAAATAATTAAAAACAGATTTTATAATTTTGAAGTCTGTGTCGATGAAGTAAAACAAACAGGCTTAGTAATTCGATATCGTAGTAAGGTTGTTGTAGCATTAGCTTGACAGAAGACCAATCGTGGCGCAGGGTTACAAAGTGTGACTGTAAAATCAACTCGTTGTGTGTTCGATCCCCACTCGAGGAAATTAAATATTTGTTTACATTTATATTTATATTTTCTTCGCTCTGGTGCAGAGATGAAATCGCGGCGTTGAGTTCCGCCCCTCAACACGTAATGCCTTCAGAACTCGCCGGAAAGTGGGGAACGGAGTTTCTTAACAATAGGTTCCCTCTGCCTACCCGGCTGGGATACAACATGAAGTTGATTTAATTTAATATCTATTTATCTCATTTAAATTTACCTCTTTAGATATTTCCTTCTTTCATTCAAAATACTATTAATATGAATACAAAAATATACAAAGTAATATTTAAATCGGATTGGTCATTGTTAATTTGCCGCTAATTAAATCCGCAATGGGTAAAATATTAATATCACACATTTTACCCATTGCGGTTGAAGAAATGACGACGAAATGCCATCAGGTAATTGAACAAGCCAACCTTCAAAACACAAGTTAAAAACTTTGTCATCAACCCCTGACGTAAAACCTCTCGTTCTAACTTTGACTTAATTGTTTTTGTTTGAATTAATGGTATGTTGGTAGCCAATGGAGTGTTGGTAGCCAAGATTCAAGAGAATACGTTCAGCCGCTTGAAGATTAGCAACTCTTTTGTAATTGATGAAATAATGTAAATTGATAGTAATTCGTATTTTGTCCCTTTCATTTTGTCGACTTTTTACTGTTTACTTAAATTTTGTTATATGTATAATTATTATTTGATCCAATAAATAACATACTTGCCCAATTTATAGCTTTTTTATCATGATATTGAAAATCGACGATAATACTTTTACTGTCGTAAGCTGTTTCAACTGTTTAATGTTTTTGAATGATAGTTTCTAATATAATTTATTGGTTTTCCAAAACAAAAATTACATATAAAAATATATATTTTATTAGATTATTGATAGTGCTCATACGTGCTCGATAGCATTTTATTCTATTTAAGAATAGCCGCCGTGGCTATATTTGGCTGGGAAAATATTATTATAATTATCATATAAATATGCTAAAGATATAACATGAAAAAAGAATATATTTAGGTTGAAACTGTTTTCATACAATTTTTATGTAAATCGTTTTTTTTTCATTTTCAGGATCACAGCGTCAGCAGAGGAAGGCGAAAAGCCATCAGATGATGTTGTTGCAAGAATCCCTCCACATTGTCACATAACTATTAAATGTACTAGAGAGGTAAGATATTTCTTGTAGGTGGACAGAGGGAACCTAGTACAATTATCTCTATGCTTTATCTTATTGCCAGTGCGAGGAAATGGAAAGATATTCTTTTCATTTCCTCGCACTGGCAATAAGATATATTAAGAATGGAGATCGAACCCACAATCGTTGCGTCTTCAATCAGTTACGCCACAATAACTTTTATAAAAATACTTTAAAATAGCCATAAAGAATAAAAAATGCCAATTTGTTTTCCTACTCTACGAGACTAATTGAATTGGGGCATTGTACAAAAATAGATATTCCGTTGTCGAACTTTTGGCTAATATCAAAGTAGTAAAATTATTTTTAGAATAACCTTCGTAGTGTTTTTAATAATATTGTATTTAATATATATATTTATTGTACCTAAAATATAATAAAACTTTTATAAAATATATTTTTTCTATCAAATTTATTCAAAGGTAAGACAAATCGCTTTGTTTGTCTGTTGCGTTTGTGTTTTAAACATTAATTTAAACACATGATTATATTTCAGTACGATTCTCACATTGCCTTGAAAAAAAAAACACAAATATAACTTAAAATTGTTAATAAAAAAATAGTTAATAGTGAGGTCTCTCTATTAACTGCTAAATATTTTTTTTTATCAATAATATAATTTTCCATACAAAAATCCAACTTATGTACAGAGCCCTTGGCCACGCTCAACTCGCGCTTGTCCGGTTTTTTTATAAGTTATTTGTAAAATTGATGTAAAGAAGCGTTTTTTTATTAAATGAACCAACAGATAGCAGGCTTCAACGGCTTGTCGGAGGCGGTGCGCCGTCTGGACTTCTCGTCGGCGGTGCGCGACGTGCGGCGCTTCAACTACATTTGCGCCCTATTGGAGTTGCTGTTGGGAGGGCAGAAGCTGCCCAACTTGCCGGGCGCCGCGCAGAAACTGTTGCTGTCCATGCTGGAACAGCTTGCTGACCAAGGTGAGTTATTATCAGAGTTCTTTTTAGAATAAACCAAGTAGATACATACAGAGGCCGTAGTGCGCAGTACCACACGCGTGGATGACTTTAGACGCGATGGTAGGGGTTCTGTTTGTACTAGATTTATATTTTTCTTTGTGTCGCTCTGAAATGGCAAAACACGGCGTTCAACCAATCGACCGGCATGCCTCGATCGTCGGGATACGGCATAAATGCTAAAAAAAGTACATTGTTTTTTAAATATCAGAATCTAATTAAAATTATGTGTAAATCATAACCATAAATCACCATAAATCTACAGTTTTTTATCTCCACATTGTAACCCGCACTTACAGGATAGGCAAAGGGGCAAGCGATGTTAGGTCGCTCCATTCTCCCCTTTCAACAACATTTACGTGTTGAGTGTAAGAGTGTCGTACCGTATTGATTGCCGGATTTTATCGCCGCGATTTGCTTTTGTTACCTCAGAGCTCAGAGTGAAGAAATAAAAAAAAAATTTTTTTTCTCCGATCATCAAACCCGCAATCGTCGCGGCAATTCACAAGCTTGTGCCACTACGCACGATGGCCTCTGATTATGCATATAATTCATGCGCCCGCTATGCATCAGTTGAACCACGATAACAGCGTCAGTTAAAGTTTGAAGTTCCACCAACAAGACGATAATTACAAAAAGTGAGAAAAGGAGAATTATGTATAAATTATAATACGATTTTTTCTCTGATTTACAACATGTAGAATATTCATGACGTTTAAACAATAAAATATATTGACTAAACGAATGCTGACTCGTGATGATATAGCAGTTTTACTTATGACAATAACCTCGTCATACTTAACATAAAAGTACTTTTAACAATCACTTACAAAAAGTAACTTCACGCCTTTTCGCGGACTGTAGGGAGAACGTGTGTTAAAACAACTCCGTTCACCAATTTTCACAAATATTTCGAGACGTTCCCTGTTGAATAGCGTAACTCTTTCCACTAAATGGGAATCGAACCCACAATCGTCGCGCTTACGTATCCCGCACATAGCAATGAAGACAGAAAGAAACTGAGACCCTAATGACACTCCGTTTTCCATTCGTTTGGTTCCCTTCCCTTTCGTTTCCCATATTCAACCTAATTCTTGAGGCATTGCGTGTTGAGTGGCGGAACTAGACGCCGCGCTATTGTTTCGTTACCACGAGGAAATGATGATATTAAATATTCCATTATCCCGAGCGGAAATCGAACCCAAAACCGTCGTGTTTACAGTCACTCGCTAGTGCCCCTGCGAGACGACGGACTCTCCAAACAATTAATATTGGAATATTATACTACTAAGTAAATTTATAAATTACGTCAATTTTTATTTCAATTTTTTTGCCTTTCCCAACACATATAAAAGAAAACCATTAATTTTAACAAAATCAGCTTTATTTGATATATGCAATTTCTAGATTACGTTTAAAGCAGTTTTATACCTTAACTCGTATTTCTTGCATAATTTATAGTCCTCATCCTTTCCCCTCCTTTGCTTTAAATAAGGACTGTTATAAGGAACGAAAAAAGGAATTTTATAGAATATTCATTTCATCCATTGACCAGAAGAAAAAAAATATAACAATATACAATATATTGTAGGATTTTAGATTGTATATTGTTAGATTTTTTTTCTTCTGGTAAAGACATACAAAATAATTTGAAAAATATATTCCTCATTTTTTTATATAAAAACACTGCAATTATTATTACTCTATATTGAGCACATTAGTATGTGATGCAAGAAACAGAAATATAACACTAACTTCTTCTTGCCTTAAGGTGCCAAACGTTGTTTTATAACTAATAACAAAAACATATAGAATAAAGGGCGTTGTAGCGCAGGGGCACAAGCTTGCGACTGTAAACGTGAAGGTTGTGGGTTCAATTATGACTTGGAGTAATGAAATATTAAATGCTTTAATTTCTTCGTTCTGACATCAAGGCAAAGCGTGGCGTAAGTTCCGTCACTCGACATCCAATACCTCGAGAATTCGAAGAAATGGAAAACGGATGTGTCTTAATGGTAACGGAGTGTCTTTATATAAAGTTCCCAGGTTCCCTCCGCCTGCCCTGCCGCCCTGTACGGGATACAGTGTGAACCTATAAAAAGAATAAAATATTATTGTAAACTAAGTAACCATTTATATATAATCTAAAATAATAGCTAATAAATATAGAATACGAACAACAATCGTAATAGCTTTGGCCAACTCGCTAATTGGATTTGTCGGCAACAGGGAGTGACTCAAACTCTGTTTCCACTAAATGTATTCAACTTTTGAATATGTATGTATGTTTTAGAGATTTTGTGACCTATTCATACAAATTTAATTGGTTTATGCGTAGTGTGTACAACAATAATATTTAAGGTAAAGTAAACTTTCATTATATTTAAAACAAATATGCTCGGGATGGTTCATTTAATATATTTATTTAAATCATCATGCGGTAGGCCGGCTTTTTGTCCGTTAAAGAAAAATATTAACAATAAATATCACTTAAAATGGAGTCTCTCTCACATTATTCAGTAATTTAGCTTCACGCTTGTTAGCTTCGATTTTTCCTGCATAGCAGTACAGGCAACCTAGTATTTTGACACTTCGCTCCCTCATTTGTCATGTCAATATTTATAATTTTTTTCCAGTGGCACAATCCAAACAGAATCTAAACGCGTTGAGGGCACTTCTGGTAGCATTATCAGCGTTACGTGAAGCTGAGAGGCGAGCGTGTTGGGGACGACCATTAGGTTCCCGCGCTCTATGGGGTCACCACGACCATGCTATTGCCAGGATCACGCATATAGCTAATAGTATACGTATTCAAGAGGTTAGAAGTAAATAGTTATAATTTCTGCTATTTTAACTAACAAAATCTATTTCGTTTTAAAAAAATGTTTCGAATGGACCTTAAAACAGAGTACTTTATAAGATTAGTCCAGAGGATATTAAATAACATTGCACAATATTTGAAATAGTTCTTTTTTTTAGCCGGGACCAGAAGTAGTGCCTAAACTCCACGATTTACCTGAAGAATGTATTAGAGAGATCTTACTGAGGATATCGGATCACAGGGATTTAGATGTAAGTACTGTTATAACGTGGTATACCATCTTGATATGATGTTCTATGTTAATGTTATATTTTTTAACTATTTATAACTTATTCTTAGAGAAAAATATAAAATGTTTATTATGAAAAAATAAAACATACTCCGAACATACTATTTTTGGCACCACGGCGGTCCCTCACGTGATTGGCTCGTTGTCCGCAGTCGGCGTCGTCGGCGTGGACGGTGATGTCGTCCGTGTGCTCGGAGCAGCGTGTTTGGCGTGAACTAGTCAAGTTTCACTTCACGCAGAACCAAATCGATTCTGTCCAGAAAGATGAGAAGGATGTAGATTGGAAAAAAGTCTTCCATCAGTTGAGAAAGTGAGTTTGCAAATTTATTGATTAAGATTTGAGTTGCCATTTCAATAATACGTAATAACAATATAGTTTTTCATTAATAATTAAGGCCGGTCGTGGCGCAGTGGCACACAGTGTGACTGTCTGTCACAACGCGAGTGGTTGTGACTTCGATCCCCACTCTAGGAAATGAAATATCTATTTTAAATTATATTCCAATTTCGTCGCTCTGTTATCGAGGCGAAGCGCAGCGTTGAGTTCCACGACTCAATACGCGATGTGTCCAGAATTCAACGGAGAATGGGTAGCGGAGTGTCTTAACACTAGATTCTTCCCATCCAAGACAATGTACGTTACTTTTAAATATTTAAATTTTAGTTACATCACCTAATTTCTTTACTATAGATATCTTATATTCACCAACTTAACACTAAGTCCAATCTGCGTGTCTTTAAAATACAAAATTTGAATAAAATACAAAACTTCAATGAATCCTTTTTTGTTTAATTTATTTACATTATATCTAATAGCTTATATTAAAAATATTTCTTAAGCCATTAAGGTAATAGCCTTAAAGAAATATTTAAGTAAAATGAAATTAATAAAATTATAAAAGATGAAAAAATATATATTCCATATCAAACGGTACGAACTAGTAGCCTGTAGTGTATTATATTATAGTAATAAAAACCACTTATATCGTTATCCATATTTGAGACGGCCGCAGCGCTGTGGCACGAGCGTGTGATGATAAACACGATGGTTGTGCATTCGATTCCCGTATCATCCCTCTGTCTACCCTGCGATGTGCGGGTTACAGCGTGAAGCTAAAAAAAATCTACCATTTCTTCTAGGCTATACGGTCTAAGGGAAGACGCACAATATGCAGAAACATTGTCTCTGTGCCGCCACTGCAAGTGTTTGTTCTGGCGGTCGCTCGGACACCCTTGTATAGCTGATCAGGTTAGATATTTCTATTTCTTATTATTTAATTAACAACATTTTATTTATAATTGCTTTTTTTGTATCTTAAACTTGTTTTAGTTAAAAAGCGTCTGATTGTTTGTGTGATATGTTCGATTCCCATTTAAAAATGTTAAATTATTTTTTTCATCTAGTTGTTCGAAAGAAAACGTAATTGGCAAATATAATGTATATTTATTTTATTGACGCTACAGTGGCGCAAGGGGTCAGCGTGTGACTGTAAACACGACCGTTGCGGGTTCGATCCCCACTTGGGGAAATGAACGGAAAGTGGGAAACTGAAAGTTTAACACTAGCCTCTTTCTGCCTACCCTACTATATTGCGGCGTGATTCAGCGTGAAGCAGAAAAAAATATGAATATTTAATTTTTTTCTTTGCCCTTCAGTGTCCTGAATACCGCGAGCGACTGAAAGAGGCGGGCGGCCCGCTGCCCCCTCACCCCGTACCTCCGGCCGCGTTTTTGAAATTTTTCTCGCTTTAAACTATGAATAACATAAAAACACGCCTACTTATATTTAAATAAGTTTAAAATTATAAATTAACTGCGTTTGTTGAACGTCACTAAATTCCAAAATGGCTGCCATTACAAGTTGACATGTGTTTTGAATTGTCAGTATTAGATTTATTTTGTAAATCGATTTTTCAATGTTGAATTCAGTAATGAATAGGGTAATTTAAATAAATGTAATACTTTATTGAGTAATTATTCATTTAAATTTCATATCTAGGCGGCTATTTTGTTGACTAATTCTTGTTGTTGTTCTTCACTTAGCCGATTCTTACCGCCATTATATTTTATTTGTAAAAAAAGAAACTTATTTCAAAATTCAAAATAATAAATTAAATAAATTTATTATGGTATGTACGTCTGAAACTTTTAAAATTATTTAAACGTCCAGATAATTTGACTGAAAATATGTAAAATATTTTGGCTATGTTTTCTTTTCTATAAAACCGCTCCAGTATTTATAGTATATAAAGCTAAGTCTCTTTATGATAATATATTTTAATATATATATATTAGATATTTTATAATAATTATTACTGAGTTAAAAAATACTATTAACAATTATAAAACAAAACATTATTATTTTTTACTACAAAACCGCTAATGACAAATAATTTTAATATAACATGTAACAGATGGGATTTTTGCTTACTCTGTTGAATCCTACCGACATTTATTTTATTATAAAAGTCTTATTTAACAATCCAAACTAAAAAATAAACAGTATATCATTATGTAAATTTTTATTAAAATATAACCCAGTGTGTTACTTTAACATGATTATAGACTGACCTTTTAAATGAAAGGTCTCTTACCGCACATATTTAAAACTAGTAATTCATTTAGACAGCTGTTTTTTATATAGAAGTTCCAAGTAGTATTAACAAAATAATATGTAGTGATAAAAAAATGTAGTTAAAATCTTTCTTTTTGTTATATTTTATCTGTTTGATTTTCTTCTTTATAATTATGGACTATAACTTATATTACTTTGTATATTATTTAAAATTCTATGTGATATTTCCAAAATTAATAAAAATATATTGTATAATGTATACCAATAAGTGTATGTTGTTTTAATGTAGTTTTCACATTATTGTAAAAGGAAAAACAAAAAAAAAAACAGATATTTAAGTCTAACATTTAGGATAAGCACTTAATGTTTACCCTTATTTTAATTTTAAACACATTTCAATAAAATAGGCTGGGTTTAAAGCAATGTTTTCATCAAATTATATGTATATATTAAAATTTCGATTACTAGCCATTTTTGTCACATACAATATCCATTAAAATTTCCTATATAAATTGTTATTTTAGACTGAAAAGTAGTCATTCTGTTAAAAAGTCATTATAAATAACTATTAGAGAAGTCAAATAGTGACTTATATTTCTATGGATAAATAAAATCATGCTACAGCAATATTTTTCTATAAATTAATTAATATTAAGCTGTTTTGAAATCGGGCCTAACTAGCTATCGATTATAATTTATAAGATATAAATAAAGACATAAATGGATGAAATATTTGATATGTATTTAATTTTTTTTAAGTTAGCACAATATTTAGAGTATAAGTTTTTTATTGAACAAAAATTGAACCTGTGTCTTGAAAATCCAAGCACCTGTCATGAATTAAATCTTATATTCTTATCAAATTTTTTATATGCTTATTGTCTCTTCCATATTTAATAAACAAAGTACTTATTTATGTTTCTTAAATATTTATCTTCTATATAAAAATATTTAAAATTCATATATGACATATCAACTCCCTCCATTTATATCTTTATATTGACAGCTGAAACACCCAAGTCTGATTATAACATCACTGTCGAATGTTCATTACTTGTAGTAGTAGTATAGTTATTGATATGTGATATTTTAAGATAATTTTGGGTAAAATCTCTGATATGCTGTTACACTCAAAATATGGAGCTGCAATTGTATTTTTTTAAGTAAACTTTTATACTTCCTCTGTTCTGTTATGTCTATTTTTAATGAAATAGTCACAATATTAAAATATATATATTTGTAAAGATACTGATTTTCTACTAAGGACAGCAGCACAGTGTCTGTATACGACGCATCAGTTGTGGGATTGATCCATACTCCCCGAGTGAAATGAATGAGAGCTCATTCAGATAACAACCACAAGTCTGAAACTTAATCAACTTTTATAGAATAAGATCTCAGATGATTTTTTTATTAATAACAGAGCATAACCATTAGACACATAATGTAGTATATTTTTAAGTATAATAAATAAATTTATATAATAAAATAATGCAGCATATGATTTGTATTTAGTCATTTTTTTTGTTTATCTGTGATGTGTTTTTGTGCAACGGAATTGTTTTCTCGTATATATATGTGTTCTTTATAACATCATTTTCAAATAAAGTTATTTTGAGAATGCTTTAGTTGTTTTATTTTAAACTAAATAAATAATTTATAGAAATAATTTAATTTACATCTAATTATTTCACTAGACAGAAAATTTCACAATGTTGTAAAAAATATAAAATGCACATAAATGTTGTAAATGTTATAATATCATAAGCAATACAGACATTACATTTTAATTTATAACTTAGCAACTAATATAAATATAGACAAGCTATTGAGGTAATTATTGATTGATATCAATTACAATGATATACAAAATACAATATTTGAACACAATTTTTTATTAGTCTTTAACCAAGTTCATTTTTAACTTTTTCACAATGTCGCACTAAGTCTTTTAATTTATACACAAGGTCCTGTAATTGCTGGGTTCCACAAGTAAAACGTACATCTTCGCCATCAGTCTTTAATACTATTGTATATAATAAGTTGTCAATACCAGTGCCTGGAGTGTTTGTTAAAACTTCTAGTTTCCACTCAACGTCCGTGATTTTAGGCAAGATGTTTGGAACTTTATTAGGCTCCATTTTATAATAAATTATTTACACTTGGTATAAAAGCATAATGTTTGTTAAGTCATTCACTTTATATATTAAGAAAAATTGGTGCTGTATATGTAAAGCAAAAAACCCATTGATAATTGACATTTTTCTGACAATTGACAAATGAAAGTTGTCATAAGTAAGGATGACATTTACAAATCCGTAAATTGTCTATGATAGGAAGTTTTACTTAATACCACATCTATAAAAAATATTTATCATAAATTTAAAAAAAAAATCTATGTAAAATTTTACGGCCATCAATTTCAAGTATTTTGTAGATTATACCCGGAATTAAGTGAGTTGAACCGGAAGCAAATAGGGATAAAACAGACGAATAACAAAATATAAACATCCGAAAAGAAAATACGAGAATCTAAATAAATATGAATTCACACGTGTGGATATAATATCCACGTATATGAATATATTTTTGTTCAACTGCGGTGATCAAATCTGTGAGCTTCGTCTAGAACCAAAAATCCAGTGATACACCATTCATGAGAAAATAATTCTATTGGCAGGACCCGATAACGAAATAAATAGAATCGTGACTCGAGTATTTCAGAGAATTATAAACAAAGCATACAATCTTGAAACAAATTTTTTGCACAAACATTTGTATTTTAATTTTTCTAACCAAAATGGGCGAAGTATCATCAATTATTAATTAACGAAATTAAACCGTTTTAGAAGGAATTAATTTTGAGTCATATAATATAACTTTAACGAAATAAATGTTTAATATGGTTATTGGCTAACTTGATACGCCATTCATTGAAACAAGCTGGTTTTGACAAAGAACAATTAAGATAAAAGAAATAAAATAAAACACATGTTACTTTTAAATCGTTAGTATATTTTTAAACTTTTACGATTTTAATTTACATCAAAAATAATTAAACATTTTAATTTCTATATATAATTTAGTTTCTATATTATTTATTATATGTATTTAATATAACGTTACAACGACATTTATTTTTTAGATTTTTAAGGCACGTACAACAATCACAAGCATTATTACAAGTTTGGATATATTACGTTTAGATTTTTTAATAAAAAAATATTTTGGCAAATACAACCAAAATAAGCATTTTTTTAATGGTAAAAGAAATAATTCCAAAATGCTTATAAGCATAAATATAATTTATGTTTACACGAATAATTTATTGCAAGTCTTATTTAAGTCAGTTTTGATAGAATATAAGGCTTTATTGCGTTTAGGATACGTATACATATAATTTAAATATAATTAATTTATCAATTTAAATATAATTAAATTAAAATAATATTTATTAAATAAAAACCATAGAGATTCATGATGACAAAAGACATTACATATAAGCATTCAAATCATACATAGTGTGCGTAATTTGTATATATTTTATTTCTGTTAAATAGCACCAATAAGCTAGATGCTTTATCAAATATTTTTCACAAACAATTAAATCAAAGGAATAAGAAAAAATACATGAAAGAATTAAAAGTGCAAAATAAAAAAAATACAACCTAATCATTAATTATAACAATACTTGTCAGTATCAAGTCAGTTACAAATGTAAAAAAAACAATACATTATTAATATTGAAAATATGGTACAATATTTTTTTTATAAAATAAAAAGTATTTTTCTTTTAGTTTATGTAATGTAACATTGCTGGCACAAGATAAGGAACCTTGATTGACAATAAAATAAAATTTCAATAAATAATATCTTAGAAGTTGCATTATTTTAAATAGAAAAAATCAACTTTTAAAATCTGGACTGGAGTCCATTAAAAAGCCTGAAAAGCCATGTTACTTTTCCATAAAAAAAAAATAACAACCATTATTCTTATCAAATATTAATTTCCCTATAACTGCATCAGTTTATTAATAGAAATACATTTAAACCAAAAAACTTGTTTTATTTTAAAATAAAAAAATGGATGTGTAAAATGCATTTAAAAATATTTTTGTACTTTATTAAATATTAAAGCAAGCTCCTTCTTTATTAAATATTAAAGTCATATTTTTATTTATAACATTACAGTAATTAATAAAAAAATAATGTGATAAAATAGTTATTTTTAAGTTTAATAATTTAATTAATTAAGTTAATGAATGAATGATTAAAATTCCTACTTAAATTCACTTTCTATTGATTTGTAATTATAACTTTAATATTTAATAAAGACATTTATTTTGTATTGTCTAAGACATTTAATTTGTACCTAAGTCAACTAATGGCACTAAATGGAGATTTCTAAACTCTATGTATTATGAACGATATATTTGGATATATAAAACATTCTGTCCAATTTTCGAGACATTGCGTTTTAAATTGCAGAACTTTATGTCATGTTTTTGACAAAACGTGACATAAAGTAAACGTAAATAATGAATTCCTTAGAGTCGTCCAGCTTACAGTCAGAAGTACTGCTGTGTCACGATTTTTTTTATCTTTTTATGTATAGATGCAGAGAGAAATTGGTCACTAACCAAGTCACGAGATTTGTGATCTAAAATTATTATTTGTTTATTAACGCTATCGATATCAGTTTTTTGAGTTGTTTAATAATGTATATCATAATTTTTGCATCAATATCTTATTCTTTAATCTTGATGCTGTATCCCTTACTTGACAGGGTAGGCAGAGCATGCAGCATGTTAAAACACTTCCGTTCCCCGTTTCTTGTGTTTCGTCAGAGAGTGGCGGAACTCAACGCCGCGCTTTGCCAGGTTACCAGAGGAAGAAAATTAAAATATTTAATTTTATCGAGGGGGAATTGAACTCACAACCAGTCAAAGGTTTCAATTTCTACAATTTTGAAAATTACTTGCAGAAAACAAAAATAATAAATGTTCAATAGAATAAAAAATCGTTATTATCGTCATCGTTTTACCATCCCTTAGTAATATAAAAATATTACATTTAGTTATTTATCATTATCAGTTTTGTTATCTATTCTAATTTGTTGATGTATATCAACATGTTAAATTTTAATATATCAAAGTTAGAAAACAAACAAATATTCATACTCGAGTATATGTCATACATACATATTATAAAGAAGGGTCGATCGTGGCCTTCCTGAAGTTAACTCTAGATGGTTGCGCAATTTTTTTACTTTCGATTATTTTCTTCCTGAGTGTACAATGCCCAAAAGTCCAGAAACCCTAACTCCATGGCAGCCCCAACTCGTCGACCGCACTGTACAGTATAGTATGTTTTAGCGTTTCATTTTCTCCAGGATGGGTAAAATCATTTCGAAGGAGGGTCGTTTTCCGGGGTCTTCGTTCATACATATTTTGATTAATTTTGATATATGGGGAGAGACGCCGGGCGGGATGGTAATGCGGAGACCTTCTAGCGCTATTTTCATTCCACACTCCATTGCTGACAGATCAGCGAACGGTATCTCCCTGGTGGCCAGCTCCCACAGCAGCACGGCGAAGCTCCACATGTCGGCCGCCTCCCAGTTGCGGCGCGCGGCCGGCTTGCACAGCGCCTCGGGCGCCATCCAGGCCGGCGCGTGCGCGCGCCCGCGCTCCTGGAACGAGAACTTCGCGTCCGCCATGTTGATGCGCGCCGTCAGGTCCTCGTCGATCTGCCAACGGGGTCCATTTTAAAGTGTTACTTCACAATATGATCAGAAAAATATTTTAGGTCATGTATAAAAATTATACAGAAATGCTAACGGATGACAACATATTTAGAACTTGTTTATAATAGGTTGTCACCCGTTAAAAATTTTATAAATTTCCCAATATGCTTCTTTATGTCTTATCTGCTTTTCTTGACGCTGTAACCCGCGCAGGGTAAGCAAAGCCACATCCTCACTTTCCGCCGAATCGTTTGACTCTTCGTTAGCACGACTAAAAAAAAATTAACCTTTTATAAACAGTCCAGTTATGTTTGACATATTTAAAATGCTAAAATTTTACCTTTTTTTAGTATAAGTAACAGTTTTGAGTATCACAATAATACAAACAAATTTATTATATGGAAATAACATTATTTCCATATAATAAAATACTGATTCCAATAATTCTAAATATTTACAATTAAAACTAAACATACATATTTGACCAATTATACCATTAATATTATAATAGAAATCCATCATCCATCATTCTGCTTACATAAATAAAAAAACAATATAAGTAAACATTAATATTAGCTATTGAGGCCGTCATAACGCAACTACAAAGCATGTACCTACACTTCCAACAGTTGTGAGGTCGATTCCAACTCAAAGAAATTAATTATTTCCATAGACAAAGCATGCTTTGTCTGAATGAGCTCATGGAGTGAAGAAGCTCAACGCCATGGCACTGAGCTTTGTGACTCTATAAAAAATGGGTAAAGATCCCTGCTAACTACCGGATACAGCGAGAACCTAAAACACAAATAAAAATTCAAAATCTATCAAAAGTCAAACACATTACACAATACTAACCATAACATGTTTACTATTCAAATGATAAGTCGGCAGCACTCTATCCCTCTGCAAGGAGTGCAGGTACGCCATACCGGCGGCCACATCCCGGGCCAAACGCACAGCGGCCCCCGCGTCCACCACTACACGCCCCCCGGCACCCCCAACACCCCCCGACCCTTGACCGTGGAGTAATGCGTATAGGGAGCCCCACGACATGTACTGTGATATGACGACTAAAGATGGCGGTGATACGCAACAACCTACCTGTAAAGAAAGAAAAGTTAATCTTATTGAGACCTTAGTGGCGCATTGTGTTACAGTTTATCACTAAATGTAACGGTTGTGGGTTCAACACCTATAATAATTTATAAAAACTCTTATTATAATAGTTATGACGCCGTCAAAGCAAGGAGCTACATAGCGTCTGGTGTAGGCATGAGAATTGTAGGTTAACAGAGGAACAGAGAACAGAGTTGTTTTAACACAAGGGTATCCTCTGCCTAACCGACTTTATGTGGGATATGACGAAAAGAAACCCAAAAGAAGTTAATAATGATCTCACCACAGGCAATATATTGGGGTGAGAGAATATTCTCAATTTGGGGAATTCCTCGTTGAAATCTCTTTGTATTCGCGGAGTACATTCCCGTACGGCTATTATTTTAGCCACAATGTCGTTTTTCTGCCAACGACCGCGCCAGGATTCACCTTGAAACGAAATAAAATATATGTTTACACAAAAATGTTAAAAGTATTTGTTTTATTTGGAATTTGGAAAGACCAGTCGTAGACAAGGAGAACGCATATGCAGCGTTAATACGCTGAAAAAACCGAACTCAAATATTAAATTAAATATTTAATATTTTCATTTCTTTGCGTCGAGGCAAAGTGCGGCGTTGATTTCCGCCACTCAATAATGCAATGACTCCAGAATTTTCCCAATTAAGAAATTAATTAATACCTCCATGCGAAGAAATTAAATATTTAATATATTTTACTAGATTCCCACTCTGAGTACTTTGCTATGTGCGGGATACAGCATGAAGCAAAAAAATCTAAACCTTACCAGACGGTGTAACTGCAATCCGAGTGTGTAAAGCCAGCTCATTAATGTTAATGCCTTTATGCCTGGACAATGTGGCGTCTCTGCTGCGAGTTTTTAAACCGAGCCAGGATTGATCTTTGAATTGTATCTTCTTTAGATCTTGCCCCTGATTTTGCGCTAGTTCATGGAGTCTGAAACAACAAAAAAAAATCTATTTTAAAGAGAGAGCCCCCCATTCAATAAAATTCAAATGCAATAAAAATCTTATTAGATTTTTACATATTAGATATTATCTTTTTTTCGGCAAAACAGTCCTTTTCAGCCGTTTATTTTCGTTTCTCACTTTCCAGTTAATTTTCAGGACATTGCGTGTTGATTTTCGGTATTCAACGCCGCGCTTTGTCTCGACACCAGAGCGAAGAAATAAAAATAAAAATTTAAATAAATATCTCCTCGAGTGGGGATCAAACCCAGAATCAGTCGGTTTTACAGTCACACTTTGTGCCCTTGCGCGTTGACTGGCATCGAACCCACAATTTGTCACGTTTACAATCACAAGCTTATGCCCTTGCGCCTCAACGTCAGCAACCGATATATTAAGCATAGAAATATCAAAACTGAATATAACATTATACCTAAAACGAAAATTGTATATAAAAACATATTCAAACACTTTACTATGGTTTAAATCCTAGTAGAATTTGAACCATATTAAAAGGTTTGTGTGAGTGATCATTATATGAAATTTATATACAAGTATGGAAATACTTGTAGGAAAATTCAATAGTTTTTTAGTATTTGTGTAGTATTAAAAACTATTATATATACTTTGTACCTTTGCACAAGTTGACCTCTTGTTTTATCCAAAGGTGTGTCGCCATCTTTATTTGCCAAAGAAACCAAGGCCCCAGCTAAAAGCAAATCTTCAGCTATGGCGCTATATCCCCAAAAACAGGCATAATGTAGTGGAGAATTACCATGCTCGTTTGTGAAATTGACATCAACTCTGTTTTGTAATAGCTGTAATTGAAAAATAAATATACTGTTTTACTAAACATAAATTTTCAATTTATAATCAGTACTTCCCAAGATTTATTAGCTTATTCACAAAATGTTCTTTATAATACTAGAATATGTGTAACACAATCACTGGATTAACAAGCTATTATATGATAGAACCAGCTATTATATGATACTAATGGCCTACTATTGAGAAATATCAAGAGTGCAGATCCAAAGGTTGGGCTGTATTTCCCAATTTTCTTCAAGAATACAATTTTTTCCACTAAATTATCAATCTGCTGAACCACTGAAAATCTCTGAGCAAACATGGGAGTGAAATTGATAGGTACTGAGGTTTTCTACCCATAGACAACTGATCCATTACACTCTGTATATTTCACTTTCAACTCCAAGCAAAACCAAATGTAGTGTGTTAGGTAGAGGAAACACAATTGTTAAAACACCATGTTCTCCACTTTCCATCAAATTTTCTGAGCATTGTGTGTTGAGAGGCTTAACCCTATATATATACTAGAGCATTGAAATTTAAGTAATTTACTACCATACAACCACCATCACCTTGAGTGGAGATTGAACTTGCAACCTTTGTGTTTCTAGTGTGAAGCTAAAAATAAAAAGAAATAAAATATCTTTTTATTCTTACTAATTGAACAATGGGCCTGTGTCCATGAGCAGCAGCCAGATGTAAGGGAGTATCATCACCCATATTAGTAACATTGATTCTCGCTCCTCGTCTTATTAACATTTCAACTATTTTTATATGACCCTCTTTACATGCCCAATGGAGTGGACTGAAGCCATGATCATCACTAAAAATTAGATATTTTATTAGATTGATTATAATCAAATATTTATATTTTTGAATAAAATGTTTCACAAAATTATCACATTACATATCTCTAAGTAAAAAAGATATATTTAAATATATATAAAGTTAGAAGAGGGACATGGCCCTTAGGCCTCCTGACTTGAAGTAAATTAATCTGGGTAGTCAAAAAAATAAAGTTGTATCTTTTTGTCCACTTTTCAATATTATCAAAAACTTTATTTTACTAAATTTTAATTTATTTTCCACATATTACATTAATACTAGGCCACTTTTTTTCTGTTTTTTTGAGACATAGCATGTGGAACTCATTGCCACACTTTGCCCACCAGAGCAGCTAAATAAAAATAATTTAAATATTAGCATTCCCCAAATAGGAATTGAACCCATATGCAGTCAGATGCTGTCCCACTGTATCACAATGGCCTACTGTATTTATCCTGTTCATTAAGCATAATTAAATGATATGAATAAACAAAACAGTTTTCCTTTTAATTTATAGAATATGTATTTTAGATGTAAAATAAAATTTATGACTCATTACTAACATCTAAAATTTTACAGTGTAAGAATTATTTATTTCAAAAAGTAATAAATAGCAAAGTATTCATTTAGGTATTAAGCATAAACTAAAACTTATTAAGTAACTTATTTTTATAAATATAATTGTAAAATCATAGAATCAATTCCGTTGAAACCAAAAAACGTAACTCTGACTAATGCTGGTACGAGGTATTTTCATCTTGTAAACTGACATAATTTACTAGCCTTGGCATACTGGTCTGTGGGCGACAAATGTAACTTTACGTCCCAATTATGGAAATAAGTAGTAGCCATATGGACACTTTATAAATAAATTAACGTAAAAATACTCTAATCTCACCCTTGGTTCATATCATGTTCAGTATCGTCCAGCCAAACTCGCACCTGCAGTGCATTTCCTTCCCGACACCACTGAAAAATATCTTCCATGGTTTTTGCAAATATATAACTTTTTCACACTGTTTTTTTTTATTATTTATGACTTGTAAATAACACAAATTTTAGGCTATAAAACAAACATGGAAAAAAAGCTATTTTTTCATGAATTAAACAAAACTATGTCTAATACTACAATCCAATCAGACTCATTCATTAGGGCTTGACTTTGACAGTTTCGCAATCACTAAAAATAAAGTACTAAGCAAATATTTTGTAATAGTATGCCTTATTTTTTGTCATTTAATTCTTTCTCTTTCTTTCACAAGTAGTCATAATGGTGTTGCCCACAAAGAACGGTCAGCCGTACGCATACGATTTGACTTTATAATTTAGAAGGGTTATATAGGGATACCATTATTTTAAATTTCTTTAATATTTCTCGTAAGCTCAAAAATCTAAAATTGCTTTACAATACGGCAACGCGCCATTAAATGTTTATATGTAAATCAGAAATCCGTTTTATTTGTTACTTTACTGAAAAAAAAATTAAGCTTATATGAAATAAATTTATATTTCTTCGCTCTGGTGTCGCAATGCAACTCGTAATGCCTTCATTTCGGCGAAAAGTTGAAAACGGAGTGTCATAACACTAGGTTCCCTCTACCTACCCTGCTGTGTGCGGGATAC
>DWAO01000807.1:0-22349 GCA_018230605.1 Heliconius congener | reverse complement strand
GACACCAGAGCGAAGAAATGGAAATATAAATTTAAGTAAATATTTCATTTTCTCGAGTGGGTTCATCGTACCCACAAACACTCGATTTTACAGTCACACTTCGTGCCACTGCGTCACGACTGGCCTTTTAAAAACTGGAATTTTAAAAATAAAAAAATGAACAATAGAAATCACAGCATTACGTTGCCAATAAAACTATGACAAATTTAAAGAAATAAATCTTAAGATAGAGAAGATATACTTATGTTATCGTACGAAGCTCAATTCGTCAACTTTAAAAGTACAAGATTATATAGCGAAACTTTCCTAAAGCCAAACTTTCTGTACCAGAAAGATTTTACACAATAGATAAAAGAATTAGTCGTCTGAGTGTTCGTAGATGTGGGACTTTTAAACAACTTTATTAACTAAAGTATTATTGTTACAATGAAATTTCTACCACTGCAACAAAGACAACAACGTATATTTTATTGATGTTGATTTTAAGGATATCAATCAACTTCAAGATCCTACCTTAATATTTATGTAGTAAAAGCATAATATTAAAGAACGATGTATGTTAATAAGTATGTTAATATATACAAGTATATATGTTAATGAATCCGATATACCGTTTGCGTGAAGCATAAAACGAAAGGAAAATTATGTAAAAAGCATGAGGACCCCCGATAGGGGGATATAGATTTATAAAGAGGTAGATGATGACAGTGGACGAGACGAAAAAAGTATGTTAATACCGTAGCCTCGGAACCTAGTGTTAAGACACTCCGTTCCTTATTAAGAAGGTATATTCGTTCTCCATTTTCCGCCCAACGCTGATAAAAATCGAGCCCACAACGGCCATGTTTATAGACGCACGCTTGTACTCCCGCGCCACGACGGCGTAAAACAATAAACTATAATCCTATTATCTCAACTGAAATTTGAACTTACTATTAAAAAACTCATATAGACATATTCTAACAATTAATACTATTAATATGTTTTAAATTAATAATAACACAAAAATATAATTTTTCAGTTTAGGATGGAGCGGTAGGGACTGTGTGCTACGCTTGCTGTGCGACTACGGCAACGAGGCCACAGAGCAAGGCACGTTTTTAAAGGAAATCATAAGAGCTACATTTACGTGAGTATTTTTTTTATTATTCGCCATCTGCACACCTTTGTTTACTATATTTTATGGCTTTATGGTAGTTTATATCCTATACATAAATTTCGGATAAAAATTCGTGTGCGGAATTTCATCAGTATATTGTTATTTTCACGATATTAAGAATAATATCCTGTCATATTTGTTTATAGGCCAGTTGTGGCACAGAGCCACAAAGTGAGACTGTAAAAGCGACTAATTGTGGGTTCGATCCCCACTCGAGGAAATCAAATATTTATTTAAATTTATATTTTCGTTTCATCGCTCTGGTGCCAAGGCAAATCGCGGCGTTGGGTTTCGCCACTCAATACGCAATACCTCCTGAATTCGGCGAAGAGTGGGTAACGGATTGTATTAACACCAACTTCCCTTCCTACCTCCCTGCTGTGTGCGGGATACAACGTGAAGCTGATTTTTTTAAAATATTTGTTTTAGTTATGGCTTGTCTATTTGTAAATTGATTTTGCTGTAATAAGATTTAAAAGGCCATAGCGCATCCATATATGAACTTCAAATCCACAATTTTGCTTTTACAATAAACTTTTTAAGAAAGTACTAGTAAAATTGTTAGTTTTTTTTCACATAGCAGGGTAGACAGAAAAATATACCTTCTAGACATTCCGCTTTATCTGCATTCTAGAAAATATAATCACAAAGTGTGACATTCCGCTACTATTTTTATTATTTCTATTATATACTACTATTTTTAGTAGCGGAATATCGCACTTTATGTTTGCCAGAGCGGCCAATTAAAAATAATTGGAGTATAAACCATTCCCCGAGCGGGAATCGAAGCCATAACCGTCGCGTTTACAATCAAACGGTTGAACATACATTTACAATAGTTTCTGAAATCCTTACTTATTTTAGACTGCCAAAAGGACGAGAGTTCGACGGTGACTTCTACAAAGAATACGACGCAGCGCATTCAACTAAAGGAGACTGTGCCAAGATATACACACAGTGTAAAGAATCGTCTCAATAAAGATTTTGCTACTTAAAGAACTAATACTTTTAATATTTATATCCAGCACGCAGCAGGATAGACAGAGGGAACCTAGTGTTAAATCACTCTGTTCCCCACTTACCGCCGAATTCTGGAGGTGTTGCGTGTTGAGTGGCGAAACTTAATGTCATGAAGAGCGAAAAAAATAAATTTTAATGTAAATAAATATTTCATTTTCTCGAGTAGGGATCGAACCCACAACCAGTCGTTTTTACGTCAGTCACACTTTGTGGCCTTTTCCTTTACCAGTGATGTCATTATTTTTTTATTTAATAATAGCTGTCCGCTTTGCTTGTTGAGATTCGACGTAAATTATTCGTAAGTCCCGTCCTTTAACCGATCCCACTAGGGTTTTGAGAAATTCTCCCCAATTTCTCCAAATCCCCAAGGAACCTGTGGTACGACTAAAATAAAAAAGGGGTTTTCTTTGTATGTTTTCCATTGTGTGAAATTATTTGCAAATTTTATATTTCACATAGTGTTTTTTAACTCTTACAATTTATTCTTCCTCTCATACAAATAAAACTACCACATATTCATTTTAATGACCTCGTATAAAATATATAAAAAATTAAGCTGATTGTAAACGTGATAATTTGAATCCGAACCCCGTTAATGCAGTGAGGATATTGTGGCATAGGGGCTCAAGGATGCTCATGTACGTACCGTACGCGACGGTTGTGGGTTCGATTCCTATTTGGAGGAATGAGATATTTACAGCCAGTTTCACCGATTATGAATAATGTTTCAGATAGTAATCTAATAATTAATGCTATCTTACAGACAGAGGATGAACTTACGAAATAACTATTTATTATATTTTCAAGAATAATTTTCTATTAGTAGGTTTTATTACATTATTCATACGACTTATTACATTTTTAAATTACAAATAAATATGTATAGAGGCCAGTCGTGGCGCAGAGGCACAAAGTGTGACTGTAGAGCTGACTGATTGTGGGTTCGACGCCCGGGTAGATGAAATATTTACATAAATTTATATTTTCATTTCTTCGCTCTGGTATCAAAGCAAAGCGCAAAGTTGAGGTCTGCCACTCAACACGCAATGCCTCCAGAATTCAGCAGAAAGTGGGGAACGGAGTGTTTTAACACTAGGTTCCCTCTGCCTACTCTGCTGTGTGTGTGATACAGCGTGAAGCTGCTTCACTTATTTATACTATTTTTATATAAAAATGACATGCAATTGTCAAATGTACTACTAGACAATGCTATGCGAGACCTGTGAATATAATAAGCCTGTTCAGGACTTCACCAGCCAGTGGTGAAACTGGAACTTAATATAATTTTCATTTGCTCGCTTTAGTAACTAGAATTGCGCTACTCTACACGCAAAGCCTCGGGAATTCAGCGGAAATGAGGAACAGAGGTGCTTTGAACAGAACACAGTGTCTTAACACTACGTACCTCCATGTGCTCTCTGCCTACCCTGCTAGGATGTAGAGTGAAGCTAAAAAAACACTTTTTATCTTAATTCGGACAAGAAGTAGAGTATGGAGTGTCTTGACATTACATTTTTGCACTATTCTCGATTTTGTATTTATAAAATACCTATTCATTATATTTACTACAGCGCTTATACATACATATGTATGAATGCAATTTAATTATTCGAAAATCGACCGAATAGTAAAAAAAACGTAAAATGTAACATTACAGGTCAAAGGAATTTACATTTCAATATTTAAATAGGCTGTCGAAGATTACTGAGGAGGTTTCGTTTTGAATGTAATATGCAAAAATATGTACTATCGGTATATATGTAAGGTGTAAATTGGATTGTACGATTTTGGGAGGTGTTAAACTGAGGTAATGAGAGAGACGACAGCCGGTCTAATTTGTCGATCAAACATCCCGGATCGACGTGCTCCGGCCCTGCTTGGTCATAATAACATGGATAATATTTTAGTTTTTATTAGAAATTGTGTACATTTTGTTTTGTTTTTTTTAAACTTAATTGTAGAGTTCATTATAATAACAAATTTTCAATATTTTTTTTGTTAAAAATTCGACAGTGTCCCATCACTCAATACAGAACTTCTCCTAAATTGAGTGAAAGGTCGGGAACGGAGTGTATTAATATTAGATTCCCTCTGCCTTCCCTGCTGTGTGCAGCGTGAAGATGATAATTTTGTAAATTAAATCATACAGTACTGTATATTAAAAAAAAAAGACAGTACATACATAAATTGAAATTAAGGTGTTTTTATATAAATAAATAATAATTACAATGTATTTATTTATTTATTTTCTGATCAATTCTAAAGAACAATACTAAGCAGCTTAAATCCAGAGCTGTTGTATGAGTAATTTTTGAATACATAAAAATGTACTTTAAAACAGCAATGTAATGTAATGTAAAGTTATTTAAAACAGCAGCAGTGACTTAACATTAGGTCCCATTTGCCCACCCTGCTATATGCAGTATGCAGTGTGACGCTGATAAAAAAACTGGACAAGGCTCGCTGATCGTGGGTTCCGGTAAATTGGAGGTCTTGAGCTTTTTCTGAAATTCAGACCTAGCTTTGCTAGAACCCTTTAATTTGATACCTCACTTGAACTAACGGCTTTAATACCATCATTTGCCCCCTTTAAGACTATTATTTTATAGGATTTAACTAGTACGTACGTATAAATGCTCTCTGCCAAATTTCATTATTCTAGGTTATCTGGAAGTACCTTATTAATTTTGATTCCGTTTATAGTGTGGAAATAATTTACGTTTATAGTGTGTACGTTTTTTGCTATTTAAGGATATTATTTTTTGAGATTTAACCACAAATGAATAAGATCAAGATTTTTTCCTAAATAAGTACTCCCTGTAGATGCTAGCTGCCAAATTTTATAATTCTAGCTCAACCGGAAGTACCATATGAATTTTGATTCCTATGATAGTGTTGAAATACGCGTTTTTATCTGTATAAACGGCCATATTTTTTTTCTAAGTAAATATAGAAATATGTTTCTTTCAGAAAATCATGGGACCGTAGATCTTAGTATATGGTTTAAATTTCAACTCGATATCTCCAAGCGTTACTGAGATAAAGGATTTCAACAGATAGACAGGCAGGCAGATAGACAGGCAGGCAGACAGACGGACAGACAACAATTTTTTTCCTTAAAAAGGTCCGGAACCCTAAACAATTATCTAAAACAAGCAACGCCAATTGGTACCTATACCAAGTGACGATAGTAAATATTAAATTGTAAAATTGAAAATCTAAAATACAATAGTTTTCCATTTTGTTTTTAATCTCATATCTCTATTTCACATATGCCCAAATAGTAAAGGCAGAAAGGAAAAAAAATACACCAACTATAGATATATATCGATATGCATCTCAAATGATATTGACAAAATATTCACAGGTCCAAAGCGTTCTATAGTAGACACGTTCAATTTATTTTGTTCGACCCCGGTACTGTATGAATGGCTTATTGTTTTTTAGTTTTTGTTTTACTGAATATGTTTTTTTTATTTATTATGTATGATACGATGGAATAGGTTGAACGGATGGAATAGGTTCATTATTTTGTTATCTGTGTTTTTTTTACATTTTTTTTTGTAAGTCTATTAACAGAGGAACAGAAAAAAATTGGAACACTTAATATTTGACAAAGATTTCATCTTCTTAACATCTAATAATTTCTTTCCTATTATCCAACTTTATAAAGATTTTTTTTAACTTCACAAAGTATCTTGCACGGTTGCATGGTAGACAGAGAGAACCTTCTCCAGGTTCTCTACTCACTAAGACACTTCCATTAAGACACTTCCGGTCCTCACGTTCCACCGAATAAAAAAAATATGTAATAATAATTATTCTTCTTAATTTTACTCTATAGTTTGTTAAAATCTTTTATTAACTTTTAAAACATACGAGTATTTTGAAGACAACAGTAGTGGTGATCGTTTTTGATTTGGTTTGGAAGAGAGAAGAATTCGCACAGCGGAGGAAAGAGTCAATGTACTTTAAAACTTATACTTGGGTCGCACGCTGCAGCCAGAATCCATAGAACTCTAGATAGTTTTATCATTTCTCTTGTATTTTAATTGTTTATATTTGCTATGTATTGGGTTATTTATATCCACAATACGTGGCAAATAATTCAAATAAAAAAATCATCTTGTAATGTTATGATATATTGCAAACTATTGCAAAATATATAATTTTACTAAAGGATCAATTATTTTGATAAAAGAGTAAAATTTCAGCTTTAATAAAATGACGTAGGTCTGGCGGCCCTGGGATCTCAGTCTATATCGCTATAATATTGATAACAAGCTTTAACATCCGGTTTCAGCCCTGTGGTCGTTTGTAACTAATTGATAGTTGTGTATAACACACGACACATTCTAAGTACCCGAGGTAGCTCTGACCACAGGTTCTTGAGGTTCGCTCATTCAACCAAATAAACTCTTGAGGTTATAATTTTTTTCTAATAAAATCCCTAAAATCAACGATAGCAACGACGACGTCAAGATGCTTTAAGCCATCGTTTTTTAGAAACAATGTAGCGGAAAAAAACGTAGCGGGGTATATTTTTTAAAATAAAAAAAAACTTAAGTGTGGTATAACACTTTGCAAATGCGTAAAAAAATCCCTCAAATCATTTTTTAGAGAAAATAAATGTATGTAATTAATTTGTATAATAAATACACATAATTTGTATATCTATATATTATTATTATTATATTCACTTATTATGAAAATTAAAGTAAATTCCATGTTATGCAACACAAAATTGAATATATCATACATTCAATTTTGTGACTTGGAAGCACGTGAGTTAGTTAACATTTGTTAGACAATACTATTCGTAGCAGCACGCGGGTAAACTAGTATTGGAATTCCTTTAAAGTCGATTTTCGTATTAATTTAGCCATATTATTTTTTTTGTTAAGAGAGAACCTAGTGTTAAGAGATTGACAAGTCGTCAAGACCGCTCGAATTCAAGGCGTTGCCGCGGAATTCAACGCCGCGCTGTATATTACAAAAGAGATTATATAAAAATGCATTTTTTAAGTGTATTTTTATTATTTTTAATATCAATATATACGTGTGGTGAATGCTCTAACGCTACTGACCAGTGCCCCAATGTGAAGACGTCGCTGGGAGCTATACGGAAACGGAGACACTTGACTTTTCCAGCTGGAAGTAACTTTATTGTAAGTACCATAGTTTTGCTATTTTATATATTTTATCTCTAAGAAAAAACAACAATAAAAAGTCAGAATATTGCCATTTTGTTTTGTTTTACTTAAAACAAGCATATGAATGCGGCCGTTGTGATGTCTGTCGATGATGGAGTCGTTTACTAAAAAACGTGATGGTTAGGGGTTCGATTCCTACTTGGGCTTTATGCTCTGATGACAAAATAGTGCCCGGCGTTAAGTTCTGCGATTCAAAAACAATACCCTCAGAATTCAGCGAAAGGTGGCCCCTCTACTGTTAAATGTTTAAATGGACTATTTAACTAATTGTAAAAATGCATAATTCTAATATAAAATGTTAATATGAAAAAATTATATAATTATATCCACATATATAAACGGATAAGAATCTACATCCATATGTATAATATTGTTTTAAGTTGTACAAACACCAACTAAGTCGCGAATATTCCAATTTTCATAACAAATTTCACAATATAGCTTTTAAAAAATCTAATAAAAGCGTATATTTTTATAACCTAGTTACGCTGATATTTGATGACAGGTCGCGATTCTGATCAAATATTGGAAATGAAATTGTTTCTCATATAAATGTTTGTAATAGTTTCAATTTTACATAGTAATAAATTAGCTTTGCATATCGAACGGCATTTTGTGATAAAATATATTTATTAATGTACTCTAGTACAAATTATTACTAGATTTTGCTGTGAAATTAGTATTGAAAGCTCTTAGTAATTAATTAAAAATGTACGAGTACTAGTTTTTTATTTACATTCTAGTTAAATATTTCAATATTTTTGTTTTACTAAATTAGGCCGATCAGTTATCTATTTATCGCTTGCAAATACTTAAAAATTACATATATAAAACGTTAAAAAAACTACTTTATACTGTTGTATGCTGTTGTTAATTATAAACTACTGTCATTAGTTTTTATTATAATAAAGAAAATAATATAGAAATCTTCTGATATTTCCCATTCAGCCTCATATCGTTCATTGATTATTCTATCTTTTAGTAACATCTGTCTGACCGAAGAGAAAGAGAACTGGATCTCTTTTTTACATACATTCTATAACTGTGTACAGAAATCTCTTTTTTACTCTACTCAGCTCACACGCTTGATACACCACAAATGAAGAACTGAACTGAATAATCAAATAACAGAATAGAAATATGAATACATCGAATACAATATTTTTAATTTTAGAGTAAACAGAGAAAACTTTCACTTCCGTTTAATCCCGCAGGTATTTACAAGCAATTACATTTTTCCAGATGACTCTTTCTCTTCTAAAAGCATTCATGACCCACGCACCATCTGGCTGGAATCTTTCTCTGGAAGTCGACGTTTTGTTCCCTTTGCCTGAAGCCAATTTTACGAATGTCCATTTCAGAAGAAAACTCCACCATCGACAGAAGAGGGAATATTGGGAGAGAATACAAAATGCGATTGATTTGTAAGTATCGAATAAAATTATATTTTTGTAATAAATAATAGTTGGAGGACAGTCATGGTGCAGTGGCACAAGTGTGTGACTGTAAACGCGACTGGTTGTGAGTTCGATCTCCACTCGAGAAAATGTAATACTTATTTAAATTGATATTTTCATTTCTTCGCTTTGATGAGAGGCATTGATTTATGCTAATTAACGAGCAGTGCCTACAGAATTCAGTGGAAAAGGAGGGAACAGAGTGTCTTAATACCATAAGTTCACTCTGGCTACCCTTTTCTGTGCTGGATACAGCGTAAAGCTAACAAAAAATAATAAAAAATGATCAATATATGTATATCTTTATCTTTTTCAGCCACAACTTGAACGGCCGTGATTGTGTACTCAGAAGTATCTGTGAAGCTCGTAGTAGTTTGGCACCCCCTGGAAAATCTTTAGTGCACGATATACTCAGAGTTATTTTTACGTAAGAATTTTATTTATTTCTTCATAATTTCTCTACTGTTAAATTGACATTTTGGCACTGTATAGGAATGGCTAAGAGGTTAGTGCCAGTGGGCCAGGCAATCAGAAATATGTTAAATGTACATATCTACTTATATCTTTTTTTTAGGTTCACGCTGTATCTTACATATAGCAGACCAGGCAGAAGGAAAACAACCTACCTAGTGTTGAGACACTCCGTTCTCATTACCGGAGCGAGAATATGAAAATGTTAAATATTTAATATTTTCCCCTAGGGGTAATCGAATCCAAAACTACTACCACTAGGCCATTATAGCCTTATACCTGCTTAATAATTATAAAAAACATATCAAAACGCATTAACTAATCACATAGAAAACTGAATCAACACACGTTATTATCACAAATATTTGATATAACAACATGTACTGTTAAAACAAAAACAGTTTAGGTTTGATTATCGTTTGTGTATTCGCGAGGCGATAGGGTGTTTTTGAGGTGAGCTTAGATATCATATCAGGAAGTTTTAAATATCACACGTCTATTAAGTACGGGATAATCGCGTACACCGACGTTAAACGCTCAGTGTTGATGGTACGATTGGAAATATACGGGAAAAAAATCGCATATAACCGTTAAGGCGTTGATATATATATATATATATATATATATATATATATATATATATATATATATATATGACCATCGTGGTTTGATGGTGGTTGGACAACGGGATGGTTCTCGATTCAATTCGATTTGGATGAATGATTATATTCATATCACATTTTTTTTCGTTATGTTAAGATAAAACGCGATGTTGAGTTTCGTTACGTAGCAAGTAATCCTATCTTAATTTCTTTTGGAAAAAATAATGGAAAGTTTTAAAATTGCATCTATCTGCCCATCATGCTCAAGGGCACATGCGTGCGACTGTAAATGTGGCGGTTGTAGGTTTGATCCCACTCAACATATAACGCTTCAAGAATTCGACAAAAAGTAGGGAACGGAGTGTCTCAACACTAGATTTTTAGGTTCCCTTTACCTACCCTGCTGTGTGCAGAATACAGTGTTAACTTAATTTAAAAAAATAACAATATTGTAAAATATTATTTGAAGCTACCCTGAGTCATTCACTCTCACTGATAGTCTATAGTTTTGGATATATATATCCTCTCATGTTGACAAAAGATATATTGAAGGTACCTAAGTGATACACAGACATTAATAAATAATTCTTTTAATATATATTTTTTAATGAAACGTTAACGCAAAAGATTCCAAGCCTTGTATTTTCTCATAGAATGTTCTCCATATCAACTTAATTGCCTTATAATCCGCGTGCGTGACGCTTATCTATACGTGCTCGGATTAATTTATAATATTCGTTTCAATGGTGGTTTCATATATACAGGCAGCTTCGTAGATATAACTCGTAGCTATAGATTTTTTTATTTACTTAACTTAATTTAGCCTAACTTGAGGGCAGTTGATGTGGGGCACAAGGGTGTGAGTGCAACGCGGCGGTTGTGGATTAGTTGCCTACTCGAAGGAATGAATTGTTATTCCTTAATATTTTTATTTCTTCGTTCTGGTAACAAGACGTTGAGTTTCGCCACTCAAAATGCAATGCCTCATGTCTTAACAATAGGTTCCCGTTGCCTACCCTGCTGCATGTGGTATACGGTTTGACGATCGACGATTTGATTTTTTAAATTTATTTTAACCTAACTTAGCTTCACGCTGTATACCTAGCGGAGTTGTCAGAGGAAACGAAAAATATTTACTTTAGTTATATAATTAGATAAGATTTTAAAATTATATTAAGGTAGTCATATTCAACCCGAGAACTTACGGCTAAACATTCCGTTTCCCACTTACCCCCTTGGTGGAAATTAACGCTACGCTTTGCCTCGTTACCAGAATGAAGAAATTAAAATATTATATATTTCATTTCTTAGAGTGCGAATCGCACTCAAAACCTGTCCTCACCCTCCCTGCGCCATTAACATCCTCCAACAGAATTTTACTATTAAAACAATTAAGAACCATTTTAGTTCTGTATTCGAACCCACGGTCACAATTACCAAACTACGCCTAATGTTTCAAGCGTAGCTATAAGATCGTCAGCTTAAGCGTAAAATACGTGACGATAGAACAATCGGGCATTAGAGCCCATATTAATGGTGGCATCAAATTTGTCATACGCGGCCCCGGTCTTGATTGATAGCGAAAGTGACAAGTGCAGCCAGCGAGGCGGTGCTTTTACCCTTTGATATTTTTGTATGAGAAAGTTTTTAAAATATATATATGTTTTTTTTTAAATATTAGTATTATTGATTGGGAGCAGTCGTAGTGCGGGGGCACAAAGTGTGATTGTAAACGCAACTGATTGTGGGTTCGAGCCCGACTCGGTGAAATAAAATATTTATTTTAATTTAAATTTCCTTTCCCTCGCTCTGGTTTCGCCAAAAACCACTCAACACGCAAGGTCTCCAGAATTCTGTGGAAAGTGGGGAACACTAGGTTCCCTCAGTCTACCCTGCTATATGTGGGATACAGCGTGAAGCTGATTAGTATGATGATGTATAGATAGATATAACATATTATTATTAGTTTAGAGGCCACACTACGAGAACTACGGTGGTAAGTTGTAAATGTTTTTAACCACCAACGCAAAAAGATGTGTTGTTATGTTATTGAAGAGTGTGTCTGTGGAACCGTAACTCCTGAATGACTAAATTGATTTGAGAGCGGTTTAATCGAAAGCTTGATTATCGCGGTGGTTTCGAGCATTACTAAGACTAAGTAGTGCTTTACTTGGATCGGAATTTCTTATTTTTTTATATTTTGTTTTATTTTATTATAATATTTAAAACACCTTCACTCACTTTTTATTACATTTTTAAACTATTGTTTCACATTTATTTTTCTTTTCTACATATGGGAATTTCACTTTAAAAATTTAATAAAATTTATTTAATAATTAGTGTTAGTTAATTGTCTTTGGGTAACGGAAAATTGTAAAAATTTCCCTACAGAGATGCTAACAACATAAATAAGTTGTAATAAGGATTTCAACGTAGTTTGATGAGAATGTATGGCTCAGTGACCAGAGCGCTTTGACAGTTTCCAAGAGGCGCGACTTCAAATCTCGCTGCGTTAAAAATATTTACCGTTTCTAAAAACGTACCTTCATATTTTTTAATATAACATTATATTTTATTTATTTTATAACATAACGCTTTTCTACAAAGTTATTTTTGCTATGAAAAATGCTTTCAAGACATATAACTACTACTAACAAGTTCAATTCAATTCATCCTTTTCATTCACTAAGTATTGAATTCAATATTAGATGAACGTTCTGAATCATAATTTTGTGTATCTCGTCGCATTTCGCCGTACCCAACTTACAGTATTGAAAGTTTACAGACCACGTAGCTACGTATTTGAAGAAAATATTAGCAAACGAATATTTAAGAAAGCCTGAAATTATTTATTATTAATATTTTTCTTTCGTCGCTCTGGTACCAAGGTAAAGGAAAGCTGAGCGTTGAGTTCAGCAGCTCAATACCCAATGCTTCAAAAAAGTCGGTGGAAAATGGGGAACGGAGTGTCTTAACACTAGGCTCCCACTGCCTACCACATACAGCAGGTTTGCGGGATATAACGTGAAGCTGATTTTGTATATTTAACTAGTTTATTATTGTAAGAAACGTTTCGAAGCAAGTTCGTTGATAAAATTTAATGTATATTCTTTCATCGTTCGATCCCTGCCCGCGATAATTATTATTATATTTGATTGGTTTTCTCTTCCTCGCTCATGACAAAGTAGCTCGTAGACAAAACACGGTGTTGAGTTTCACGTCAAAATCTGGAAGAGCGTGAAGCTATATCAGCTTTCAATCTGTCAATTAGACAAGATTGCATGATTTGGGCCTATTTGCTTCTTATAATATTTATTTAATTAATTTTACTACGGTGATAGTACTCCATATTTGTTCATCACTGTTGCAAAGAGCGGCGTTGGTTTTTCTTAAAAATTTGGCAGTAGGGAGTAGAGCCTTTAAACAACTAGGTTCTCATGGGGTACCTTACTATATATAGAACAAAGCGAGAAGTACAAAAAAAAGGAAACAATAAAAAAATCGATACAGACATCACTTGAAACTAGATTTATATATTATATTAAACGATCGACGGCTTCAGTAAAAATTATAAATTAAAATTATATTTTCCTTACAGTGCCCCGATCCACGAGGAAGACTTCACCAACGAAGTAGCGGATAGTTATTATGAAGTATTGGCGCCGAATTTTTGTGACAAAATCAACGATTGCCCTTTCTCTCTTATGCATTTTATGCTTGCTTTCAATAATGCAAAACGATCTATTTAAACAGCTGTTCGAATTGGAACGAAAACTAGTTTAACATTGATTTAACAAATTCAAATTAAAAATATTCTTTATCCAAATAGACTTTTATAAGCACTTTTGGATCGTCGAATGAACATATAAAAAAAAGTTACCACCAGTGGAAAAACAATGAAACTTTTTTAAGGAGACTTATCTATAATTCTCTAGTTAATGTTATAAAGATGGAGAATTTCTTTTGTCATAATCTGAAGAGTTATTACTTTAAAATTAATAATTATTTTTGAGGTAGATCACACTCATAGTTTCAAAAAGACTTTGAATGCGTCATGTGTAATTTTTTTATTTAAGTCAGTTAGCTTTTTACGACAACGCGGGCTCTAAATCTAGAGCTAATCTAGATTTTAAAATTCTAGTATTTAATCAATTAAGAAACTTGACGTTTCTAATACATTGCAGTAGTTACAGGTAGATTAAAGAGTATGATTTAATATGTTTAATAATTTCAAAAATCAAAGGTCTTATCACGTAAACTTTATTATTTTGTAAATATACATAAAAGGAATTATATTTGAAGTTTTAATGGGAATGGAGTGTCTTAACACTAGGTTCCCAGGTTTCCTCTGCCTACTGTGCTATGTGCGGAATACAGAGTGAAGTAACGATGTATATATTAGCTGATTTCTTAAACCCTTCGTCACTAAGTGATGGACAAATAGACAAAAAGATAAAAAAATTCATGTATATATGAGTAAAAACTGTATAGTAACACTAAGAGGAGACTTTTAAATTTGTTATAAGAATAAGACGATTTTTTTTATTGTAAAGTGGCGGAACTCAACGCCGCGCTTTATCCCGACGCCAGAGCGAAGAAATTAAAATATAAATATAAATAAATGTTTCATTTCCTCCAGTCGGGTCGAACCCACAACCAGTCGACTTTATAGTCACACTTTGTGCCCCCCAGTGCCGCCACGACTGGCTACAAACTCAATTATTATTCTTTGCATAATGAATATAAGGGGAGAATATTTAATATTAATATAAAAGATTTTTTATTTTTACATTATAACAATTATTACGATGAGTTCCAGAATCTTGTAACAAAAGACGTTTGACACTTCTTCCTTTCAGTTTTTAAGAGAAAATATGTCATTTTATGTTTATGGAAAAATGAAAATTGAGGGAATAATTATAATTTTTTGCCTCTAAGATATTTTGCTATAAATTTAAAAATGATTTTATGTTTCATCCGTTGTTAATGCAATTGTCACGAGTTCAAATTGGATAAAATAATTATTTTTCAGCTTCACGTTATATATAGTACATAGCAGGGAAGACCGTTCCCACTCTTCACTTCCGTTCCCCATTTTTAGTCGAATTCTGGAGGCATTGCGAGTTGAGTGCAATGCGGAACTCAACGCCGCACCTTGCCTTATTACCAAAAATTAATATATTAAATATTTCATTTCCTCGAGTGAGAATTAAACCCACAACCTGTCGCGTTTAAAATCGCACGCTTGTGCCCCTGCACCACGATGGCCTCAATAATATAATAAATATGCATTTTAGGATGATAAAAATAGCTTAAAAAAAGTCTCACATATTTAAATACTGAACCGAATTTGAACTATAATCGTAGTTAAATCAAAAAGGTCCTCTCGATAATATTACTTTTAGTTTTATAGAAATTCGTGTACAAACATACAAACATGCAACCACTTATCAAATTTAGTACATATGCCTGTGATCTATATTATCTCATGCAAGCAACATCACTCACATATTATTTCGAATTCAAGCGGAAACTGGAGAACGAAGTGTTTTAACATCAGGCTCTCTGATTATTGTGGTACTAAACATATTTTTTTAAGGTTTTAAAGTGACACTTGAGTCCAGCTCTCGCCACCACCGGTCTTCTGAGTAACAACGGACTCCACTACTCTTTTTTGAAGACGCTATCCAGGTATATTCGCCGGGCAAATGAAGGTGCCGTGACTGATATATTGGATCACAACATCAAAATGGTTATTTCCTAGAGAGATGAGGAGGCAATAAAAATATTACGTAACCAATTAACTGCACCGCAATCAACATGTTCAACGACCACAAAATTCGAATATTGACAAAAAGGAACGCAAACCATTCAAAATATAAATGTTCATAACCAATCAAGAACCAAAAAAAGGCACGGACGATAAATGTCTATGGCGCTTAACAACTCAATAATAAAAAATATATAATAATTTAGTAAATTATATTAAGAAGTTAGCTTTAAGAAGTTTTTTTCCAACAACTATGGCATTGAGTGAGCGGAGAGCGGAGTGTCCTAGCACTAAGCTCCATCTGCTTCTCCTGCTCTCCAATATGCAGGATACAGCGATGAAAAAAAAAATTACTCTCCAATAAAAAAATTAAGCTTGCCAACATAATAATAATATATAGAAAAACGATCGAAATTAATATTATGAATTAAGCGGAACACGTATAGATAAGCGTCACGTACGCGGATTATAAGGCAATTAAGTTGATATGGAGAACATTCCACGTGGAAACGACTTGTGTAGTTCTGAAAGGAATGACATTTTAATGTTATGAAATGGATGTGTTTTAAAAATATTTTAATTTCCATATAGATTTGCAGAATGGAGAGAGATCGAGTTATTCGTTTTTTTATTTTGTTTTGAGTATATAAATAAAAAAAATCAGCTTCACGTTTTCTGCTCTATAGGAGGATAGGCAGAGGGAATCTAGATTTCAAGAGATTATGTAAAGAGCGGTGGATCTTAACGCCACACTTTATCTTACTACCAGAGCGATGAAATGAAAATAATACCGACATTCCGACTATAGTAATGGTACCGAAAATCACAATAATTTGAGGTTATACATAAATATGTATTTAATATTAATTTCAACTCATATTATTATTGTAATATTTATAATCCTGTATAATGTTCTAATTGAAAGCCAAAAGAATGTACTTATAAAATATTCTAACATAATAAGAAAATAAAAAATCGTACTATTGTAATAACTTCCATACAACGAAAGTTCGATGGTAACGAGAAAATGCTACAAAAGAAAAATGACCTAATTTTGATATATCACCGCCACATGGTGCTCTGTTTATTATTATGGCGCTGTAACGCGTTGTAAATAGTGTGATAGTGTATTGGCTCTACATTTACTTTGTATGTATGGTCTTTAATTTGAAACTCTATTTTTTCTCGGGTATTTATGTGTATATTTTTTGGATTTTTAAAGAGTCACACACTAAAAAAATAAATTTAGAATTTAAGGAATGTGTAAAAATATGTAAAAATTGGATCTGTTTTCTCCGGGTGCGAGTTCGAGTCCCACTATAACGAATATGTTTCTAAATATATTATGAAAAAATATATGCCATTGATCATTTTCTTGAGCGGAATTAAAATAACTAATTTTGTTTCTTTTGAAAACATAAAAATAGTTCTGGATTCGAAGCCAATTTTTTATAAAATACCTTCAAATATATTCTAAGAACTTACTGAATTCAATGTTTTTAAGTGGACAATGCGCACGTCTTGTATTGGCAGTTTCCCTTCTCTCGTTAGTTACATGATTTCATTTTACATATTATTAAAATTTACCGTATTGTCAACAATTCTACACATTCACCGTCTGCTGCTAGCAATTTTTTTTATATTTTGTTATCTCTACGTTTTAATTCCATATGTAGAAAAAGAAAATAAATATATACATATATGTAAATAAATTAATTTTATAGCAGCTTCAGTGAGATCCACCACTTAACATTATTGGGTAGTTTATGTGAGTGATTCTTAAAAATTCCAGACTTCGAGTTGGTCAGAGCGCTGGGACCGTTTCAAATAGGCGCGTGTTCAAATCTCGCTTCGTTTAAAATTTTTATACGTTCTTTTAAATAAATATTTTTCTTAACACTTTGTTTCCCTCTGCGTACCCTGCCTATGTGCAGGACACAACAAGGGGGAAAAGGTGAAAAAACCAGATCTTTCTTTTACTATTGCTTTATTAAGTCCTTTTCCATAAAAAAAAGCTTTGTTGGAAATTTAGTCATGCCAGATCAAAATAAATAGGTAATAAATAAATAGGCACTATTTACTTTTTAAAAGAATAAGCCGCTCTTTCATAATATATCCTGTAGGTAATACAGAAGCCTCAAAGATAAATATAAATTAAATAAAAATTAAAAAGAAATTTGCTGTGATTGTCAACCAGTATATTAATTCTTAATTACTATTAAATATATAGGAGATAAAAAGGTATCATAAGAGTCAAAATTATTTACAAATAAAACATGTTATCGAAGTTATATTCGAACGTGTCTGATTTTTTGTTATACTATATATACTTATTTACGATAAATAACATTTATTAACAGAAGGAAGCTATCTTGTCGTAATTTTAAATTAAAAAAAATTGCAGCTTTATCACTGTGGATCAGTTCTACGGGGTCTTCTAGAACTAGAGATATAGATATACAAGAGGAAAAGTATTGAAAGCTGGAATCAAAGCCGTTGTGATTAAATGACTTGGCTTACAGAAGCTATTAATAAACAAAAGAAACGCTACAAAATAAGTTTAAGTACTCACGATATGTTGAAATATTTGTTGCTAACTGTTATAGGGCAAAATTGATTCCATTACTTAATTAAGAAATAATAAAAAATTCTAAATGAAAGTAAAGTAATATATATATATATATTTTAATATGAATAACAATTTTTATTATTTTATTTCGCATAAATCTTTATCTAAATAGCTTTTTTCTTAAATTCGAGATATACATTCGCTCGATTCATTACATTACAATGATGTTAATTGAACTTAGAAGCCGCATCGGTATAACATCTGATTGTAAGCACGGTGATTGTAGATTCGTTTTCTACTTGAGGAATGAATTATTTTCTTATCTACGTATTGCGTATTTTTGTCCAAAAATTGAGCGTAACGTGGAGAACAAACTCTGCCCATTCTACTACATTTTATATTCGATATACAGATGAAGCTAATAATTTAATTATTTAAAAAATACACTGGTTACTGGTACTGGTTGTGGGATCGACCCCCACTCGAGAAAGTGAAATATTTATTTACATTTTTATTTTCATTTTTTCGCGCTGGTGTCAAGGTAAAGCGCGGCGCTGAGTTCCGCCATTCAACACGCCTCCAGAACTCGGCGGAAAATGAGGAACGGATGTCTTAACACTAGGTTCCCTCTGGCTACCTTGGTGTGTGCGGGATACAGCGTGATATATAAATAAAATATAAATAAAATTGCCCCAAATTCTTGATTTTTAGTAACATATAAACCTTTAAATATTCTGTTACTATTTATTAGGAGCATTTCTCTTTCATTATCGACAGTGTGAAAATTTTACTACCGTTACTCTTGGCATACATTATGCGCTAACTTGTTTAGTATATTATAATATTCAGCGTTCACAACTTGTGCCTTTGAACTAAGAGTATATAACTAAAAAATGAAGATCCTTTATTTGCTTTTAATAGTTTTCTATGTAATTTTTACGATATTAGCGGAAAGAAATGGTGAAAATAGAAAGGTCTTGTCTAGAAGAAAACGATATGTGGCTTTTCCTGAAGGGTCGAGTTTCTCGGTAAGTTAGTGGATTTTTACATTGATTAGGCCAGTCGTGGAACAGTCGTACAAAGTGTGACTGTAAAAGCGACTGGTTGTGGATTCGATCTCCACTCAAAGAAAATAAATATTTAAGGCAAATAAAGAAAATAAATATTTAAGGCAAATCGCGGCGTTGTGTTCCGCCACTCAATATGCAATGCTTCCAGTATTCGGCAGAAAGTGGGGGACGGAGTGTCTTAACACTAGGTTCCCTCTGCTTACCTTGCTGTGTGCGGGATACAGCGTGAAGCTGACTTTTTTTATTTATATATTGATATTAGCAAAAGGTTACCATCTGATTGCAAACGCGATAGTTATCGGTTCAAACTCTACTCTTGGCGCAGGGGCACAAAGTGTCACTGTAAACCAACAAAATCGACTGGTTGTTGGTAGGTTCGATTTCCACTCGAGGAAATGAAATATTTATTTACATGTATATTTTCATTTCTTCGCTCTGGTGTAAAGGCAAAACGGGGCGTTGAATTACGCCACTCAACATACAATACCAAGAACTCGGCGGAAAATGGGAAACGGAGTGTCTCAACATTAGTTTCCCTCTATCTACCCTGCTGTGTGTGGGATACAGTGTGAAGCTGAATTAATTTGATTGATTTGATTTTATTATTTTCGCCAAAATTAGTAAAAATTCCATTTATTTCCATATATTTTTCCATTCAACTTTCAAATTTAATTATTTCCAGTGCGCCGGTTGTATGACAGTGGGTGTCATCGGTCAGCCAGCACCAGCAACAGCCCCGGGCACATTCACATTTGGCCTCAATTGGGGTATAGCTTACGAACTGCCAAATAACACGGAGACCGCAGTCTTCTACCGTCGCAAGAAGAAGCCGATAGCTCAACGACGTAATCGGAGAGAACTATATGAAAAATTGGAGATAATCATGGATAAGTATGTATAAATTATGCTAGTATAATTGTAATAATTGTATGGATTGTATCCTGAGGCCAGCCATGGCGCAGGGGAACAGTCGTACAAAATGTGACTGTAAAATCAACTGGTTGTGGGTTCGATCCCCACTCGAGGAGATAAAATATTTACTAAAATTTATATTTCCATTTGTTCGCTGTGCCTAGCGCTAAGAACCTCCGAGCGTAGTTAGTGTGCGTGAAGCTGATGTATAATTGTATGGAAAACGATATCCAGAACGATAGAAAATAGATAATTATAAAAGATTTCTCAGAAATGAGTTTTCAGATCACTAAAGGTAAGGTAACTTAAATAGGGTCAATATAAATATCTATTTTTTATATTTTTAGTAACGCTTAGAACATTATTTCTGTTAATTGAAATATTATATATAGTATACAACATCTTAACAATTATTTAACACGCAATGTCTCTAAAATTTGTCGGTAAATGGGGAACGGAGTGTGTAGGGATAAAGCGTGAATCCGAATAAAATATGCCGCCCAGTATATAATAGCTGCCGATTTCACTTTCAACAATGTTTAAAACAACCTAATACTAGTTGAATATGACCTTTTGAAATATGGCTATATAAATTATAGTGCCACATTATATGTCCGAATGTCAATTTTAAATATAAATTTGTATATAAATAGTCCTATTTATTTTTCAGTATGGGCTACAATGGTAGACAATGTATATTAAAAACGCTTTGTGAAACAACTCAACGAATCGTACCTCATGGCGGTAATATTGTAGAAGAAATATTCAGGACTATGTTTACGTAAGTTTAAACCTAGTATTAATACACTACTTCGGCGTATTGAGTGGCGGAACTCAACGCCGTGCTTTGTTTTTTTACCACAGTGAGACAATGAAAATAATTAATGCCTTCGAATGGGAACCTATAACCGTAGCGACGATGCGTCGCGATTACTTGATAGATAAGTTTAAATTACGTTTTTTTAGCGTCTCGCTGGATTCTGCATATAGCAGGATAAGCAAAGGTAGTCTAAACCGAAAACAACGCCGCGCTTTGACTCGTTGCCAGAGCCAAAAAATGAATATATTAAATATTTAATTTTCCAGAGCAGGAATCGAACCCACAACCGTTGTGCCCCTGCGCAACAAAGGCTTTTTATAATTGAAATTGCCCATTTAACTTGAAATTTATCACTAAACCATCGCCAAAACATGTTTTTTATATTAACACTTTTATTATTATTTTTTTTACTACTATTTTTATATTTTTAACATTTGTCATTTATTAATTTCAGCTTGCCCATGTCCAAGGTACTACCATCTGAGCCACTTGAACATACAATATACGATTCAGCACACCGCCTTGGAGTACTCCTGGAGACATGTGATCAGTTCAAATGTCCTTTATCCCTGGTTGACTTGGCCAAAGGTTACTATAATGCTCCAGCACCAGCCCTCGATACTGCTAAAAATCCTTGGGCTTTGTTCAGCAGCAGTTTTGGTTAGGATAAAAGAAATGTATTACGAGTGATATTAAAAAAAGTATAATAAAAGTTAATTTTGGACTGAATTTTGTTTTATATGAAATAATTTTTATGACTTAAATACAACTATATTTAAATCTAATATATAATTCAAAATATAATTAAGTGGTTTTAAGTATTTCTTTAATTCATCTCTCCATTGATAAGGTAATGAAGTATCAAGCTCAAAAGAGAGTGTTGGTTTCCGAGAAAATGAAAAAGCATAATTTTTATATTTATTTAACAACTACATTTGACTTTTAACTTTGAACCAAATATTGAAGAGAATTTTTTTTTTTTTACTTGAAAAAATCAAAGAATCTGAAAAAATCTTACACTTTCATCTGCCTAAGGAACAATAACTTAATAGATAACAAAATTAATGAAATAAAACACAACTATTATTATTAACGCATAACATTTAATATTTATAGTTCATATTATAATACATTTCAATATTAGCGTAAGAATGTGTATTCATATAGTACGTGTAGTGCTGAAATAAATTAATTTAACGTTATAAAATGGAACTTATTCATACTTAAATTCTAAAAGTATATATATATATATATATATATATATATATATATATATATATATATAT
>DWAO01000806.1:0-22366 GCA_018230605.1 Heliconius congener | reverse complement strand
CCTACCCTGCTGTGTGCGGGATACAGCGTGAAGCTAATTTATTTTTTTTAAGTGTGGAATATCACTTTAAAAATGTTAAAACTCTATGAACTCAACTGTAATAAAGTAAAACATTTACATAGTGAGGCTATCGTGGCACAGGGGCACAAGTGTGTGACTGTAACCCGGCGGTTATGGTTGGATCTCCACACGAGAAAATGAATAATCATTTATTAATATTTTTATTTCTTTGCTCTGGCACCAACACAAAAGTCCGGCGTTGAGTTCCGCCACTCAACTCGCAACGTTCCAGAATTCGGCGGAAAATGGGGAACAGCACGTTTTAACGCCAGGTTCCCTCTGTCTACCCTGATGATGTACGGGATACAACGTGAAGCTATCAAAAATCATATAATTGGGACATTCTAAACATCTATTCACCGTGGAGCATTGAGGCGCGGCGCAGACGAGGTGTGGCCGTTCACCAGAATGACTTTACGTACTACACTAACCCATTGTATCTCTTTTTCATGCGTTTGATCTGTATTTCGAAATTGAAGGAATGTATATTGAGCTATTCATACATTAATTTTAATAATCAATAGTACTGAGGACAATAGTGGTGCAGTGATATAAGCGAGAGAATGTAAGCGCGACAGTTTCTGTGTTCGATTCTAACTAGAGGAAATGAAATATTTTATATTTTCGTTACGATGCGACACTCAACCAGCAATAGAAAATGCTCCAGGCATAGGTGGAAAATCAAGAATAGAGTGCGCTGACATTAGGTTCCCTCTGCCTACTCTGCTGTGTACGGATTCAGCGGGAAGCTAAGAAATCAGCAACGTGAGGCGTTGAATTTCGCTTTTCCAAAAGCAAATTTTTAGAATGAGAGGACGGAGTGTCTCGTATCTACCTATCTATCCTGCTTCGAGGGAAGAGCGTGGATTTAAATGTACCTAACATTATTTACTATCCCGTTATACCGTTATATATTCCGTTTACCAGAGCGAGGAGACAAAAATATGTAAAAATCATTTGCTCGAACCCACGTTCATCGCGTTTATCAGAAGCTGTCCCGTTGGCCTGAAAAATAAAAAAAAATCCCTTTACCACTCACAATGCAATATCCCAAATTTTGCGTCGGTTCCTGCCACACTTTTTCCTCATCGTCATATCAGTGGTTTTGATTCAAAAATTATTTTTAGCCTCAAGTTGTATCTCCCATACAGCAAGGTAAGCATAGGGAACCTAGTGTTGGAACCTAGTTACGTTAACGTCACATACAGTCCTGTGCCGATACGCCACGACGAGCACTGAAATTATTTCTATGGTTTATAATACTCACAAATAACTTATTACTACGAAACATTAATAATGCATACTATATTTTAGGATCCACAATAGTATGTTACGAATGTAACAGCGCGATTAACTCGATGTGTTCCGAAACTTTTCCACCTGACAGCCTGAAAAGGAACTGTTCTGACCACGATCGAGGCGTGACCCATACACTGTGCAGGAAAATCATACAGCATATAGACCATGAGGTCAATGGTCATATGCCAGTCAGCAGAGTTATTCGGAGTTGTGGTTGGGATGAGACCAAATATAAGGTACATGATTTTTTCTTGCTTCACGCTATATCTCGCAAATGACACGGTAGGCAGAGGGAACATTGGAACCTAGTGTTAAGACACTCCGCTCTCATTTAAGACATTTCCATTCCCCACTCGAGCGACGACCGCCTCATCTCAATCAATAAAATACACCTACTAAGTTTAATTTGCATGCCCATTATGCATGCTGAAGTACAAATTTATTTTTGACAAAATGAATTGTCTTTTTTACCGAATTGAGGAAAATTTACCTAAAATATCATGTCATCTAATTTATAATGCTCCAAAGTTAATATTATATATTATATGTATTAACAAAATTTGAACCATCATTTGAAAAGTATCAACACATATTTTTTTAAAAGTTTTTATTAACACAATATTTTTTAATAAGCAAATAGTTTCCATAGATTTAAAAAAAAATCGAGGCGCGACTGTAAACACGACTGGAACCCACTTCCAGTCAATCGCTACTCATTATAAATAATATTAAATATATTATCATTCGTTTTGGCGTCGAGTCGTCGTGGCAAAGTGCGGCGTTGAGTTCCTCAATGCCTCCAGAGTTCAGCAGAAAATGGGAAACTGAATGTCTTAAGTTTAACCTCCTATGTGGATACAACGTGAAACTCAAAGAAAAATTGTAATTATTTCTAGGGCGTTTGCTACCATCGGTCTGGTTACGGCGGACGGCAGGAAGTATGCTCGTGTTTTAAAGATCTCTGCAACAGCGCACACGATCTCGACACTTCGTCCTTTTTTACTGTTACTTTAGTTGTAATATTTAATTTTATTTATAAATGTGTGATTTGATTTTTTTCTATTTAATATGAAAGAATATTGTTTTTATGTAGTCTTAGAAGAGAAAAAATATTTGTGACAAAAATTTATCTTGTCTGATACAAAAATTAATAAACATTTGAGAAACAATTTATATATTTTATTTTCGTTATAATTGCAATTGAAATATTATAATATAGTAATTATAAATAAACTCTTGAATAAAAATTCAAAATCCATATTTTCCTTTTTCCTCACAAATTGGCCGAAAATTCTGAAAAGCAAAATTTCAAATGACATCACGTCAGAAAACAATTGAACGAAATCATATGGTTGGTTTCTATTATTTGGCAAGTTGCATCTTGTTCATTGCATATCAAGATTCCGTTAACGATCACGATCAACATCCGATGGAAGCGACTGATTTAGAGAATAAGGGAGACAATTTTGCTTCCACAGTTCCTGTTTTCGTATCGTAAAATGCTATTTTAAATACTAAGCTAAAATACAATAACGATATTACTACCTAACTATTGACAGATCAAGTAAATCATAAGTAGTTTGTTATATATGATGATCTACTATTAGGAAACGAGTGGATGTGAAACGACCATTATACATTTTGAAGGCAAGTCCGATTGAATTTAATATGTTGATAATGATAGAAATTAAGTGTAATTTAAAAATTCTTAAAGTAAACGTATGTAACTTTTGTAGAGTACTGCTAGAAATATAAAGTTGGGCAAAAAACTAAATTTATTATAAATAATAATAATTATTTCTATAGAAATATGAAGGTACCAACTAGATCAGTCTGAATTTGACAATGTCATTTAACACAACTGAGATGTAAAAATTTTTTAAATTATTTCTTCACACGATTGATTACTTATCTACTATATCGCAAATAACAACATGCTAAAGCAACTTCACGTCCTTTTATAATTACTGCATTCATTTAAAACAGCGAGTTAAATCGTATGTCTGTGTTATGGAAATATTATCTATTTTGTAATATATTTTTCATTGGAGTAAGAATCTTCCGTTCCACACTCCGCCGGATTCTGGGGAACCAGTTTCCCAGGTTCCCTCTGCCTACCTTCTAATGTGCAGGATACAGTGTGAAGTTAAAAACAATACAAGTAATCATTTTCTTCTGTAATATTAACAGACACCAAAAACTGCCTCACCTTTGTTTCTTATATATTTTAGTATTTAGCACACCAAATGCAAGAGTATGCTAATACAACCAATAAGCCAGAAGAATATCACGATAGCTCAGACAGTGGAGATCGCAGTCAAGATAGGTCGAATGCTCAGCATCAATGTCCCGTGGCACAAAAATATTATGGTAAGTTATGAATTTAAGTACATATTATAAATAAAATTAAATAAAAAATCAGTTTCACGCTGTATCCCGCACACAGCAGGGTAGGCAGAGGGCATAATTTTAAGACACTCCATTCCTCATTTTCCGCCGAATTTTGGTGGCATTGCGTATTGAGTGGCGGAACTTAACGCCGTTTAAAAAAAAAGTATGACTAGTAGCTACGAAAATATGCTGATATTTAATATTCATTTTTATTGCTTTTTTATTATATTATACATATATAAACAAATTAATATCATTTAATTATCTTAGCTTAAATTGTGTTTTCAGCATGCCACAATAAAGATTTGAACAGTCAAAATATTGTAAATTGTAAACATACTACTGGTAGAATCAGACCGCCTTCAACAAGCCAGCAATATCAAAATACAAGGTATAATAATTGTTCACATTCTACTCTTCTTTATTTATGATGTTCCAGATTTGCCAGTATAGCACTAATCTCTTAGCCTATATCACGAGAAAGAGAACACATGAAGAGTTTATTTATTATCTTTTTGTAGCTTCATGCTGTATCCCACACATGGCAGGGTGGGCAGAGGGAGCCCAGTGTTAAGACACTCTGTTCCCATTACGACACTTCGAGGCATTGCGCATTTCTTTCAAAGCTGCGCTTTGTTAAACGAAAATAAGACATTTAGAATAATTTATTCATTTTAATATATGTATTATTTCAGATACAATAATTCGATTCCCACCTTTAGCTCTCCACCTAACTCTCCTCTAGTCGGGCTAATTTTTGATATATCTTCATCAAATTACTCTGGTTCAAATACTATGGGTGATCACTTTAACCCTGATAGGCGTTCACAAAGTTCATGGTCAGTATCCTCTCAGGAACCTATTGGCTCTGGTGCAAAGAAAAAAATTGTAAAAAGTCAAGACAAACGAAGTGTGTATAGCGCTGACTCTCGGTATCAAGAGAGATATAAAGATATGAGTACAGAAACAGATCGACCAAGAAAATATGATCCTCACTTAACTTCAGAATCTACGTCTAGTATTGACTTTTATACTGAAGGTGAAAGAATGGTATCAGAACTTTGTAATATATCTGATTCTAATTCCAAAGTTGAAAATATTTACAATAAATCTACAAAATCAAATCAAGGAGACGACAAAATGAGGCATGACGAGACTTCAGATATTTTACTAACAGCTTTAGATAGAATAGTCATTCATGATCAGATACCTAATCAGATTGTTCAATTAGCAATAGAAGCATGTACCGATGCAGAAAATATTGCAATTGCCCATCATAACAGACCTTGCTTCAAAAATATTCATTCGATTTGTGCTAAGACTAGGTCCAACGTACAAAAACCAGACAGTGCTGTAGCTAACTTGCATTCTCAAGGAATTCCATGGGTTATCAAAAATTTTATTTTTTCCTTTGTTAGAATTTTGGACGGGTGGAAAGGCGTAAAAGAATTACTAAGTGAAAAGCATGACACCTTTTCTAGAATTGAAAACAAATATTATAGTCAGAATATACGCGAATGCTTCGTTCAATGGCAAGCGGTTACTAAAGAAATGTTAACGCATATTTATAAGACTTTTAAATGCTTGGATCATGGATTTACTATGGAACAAAAAAGTTTTACTCATAACTACTATGCTACGAATTCTGCAGCACCAAGACATCAGAATCAAAATAAATTTCAAGCAATAAAACAGCATATCAGTACTCCAAGGCTCATCAATGCTTCTCCACAGTCATACAACGTAATGCAACCTCCATGGGTCCAAGCACAAGCGCCTGCAGGGCTAAGTTATAATGAAAACCAGTGGTCCAATCGATCAGCTGTTTCTTATAAAAAGTTTCCTTCTGTACCTGCACCTAGTTCCCATAATTTTTATCCTTTAAACGATCAAAACGAATCTGAATCAGTTGAGAAATCACAATATAGATTTGATTCATGTAGTATCCGTGAAGCAAAACCGAGGCAATCTTGGACTATTACTAACGTTGCTGACTTGCGAGCTTTAGAAGGAATTTGTCACAATGATCAAAGAGAAATATATACGCAAATGAAACATAGAATGGATGCGGAACTCGGTAAAACACCTGGACAGCCAATATTAAATACACCTTGTGAATTATTACATCGCCGTGAAATGGAAATAAAACCAAAAATGATACCTTTAAGTCATGTTGAAAAAAACTTAGTACCTAACTTATCAAGTGATGGCAGAACTTGTTTCATTCAAAGAAATAATAGTGGTGGTGATACTAAAGAAGATGTAGATTTTTTTGCGACGTGGGGCCAGATGACTCAAAAAGAACCTAATGATTTTTTGACTCATCACACTCACAACATTCAACTTCCTTCGAATGTTGCGACGATTTCCAACAATATCTCTGGTCCCGTACAATTTATTGATCCCGAAAATGATGAGTTCCATGAAATGTCCAAAGTATATATGAAACCAGGCAGCTACAAAGTGCCAATAAAACCCGCTGATCCTGTTTCATCTCTTATACAAAATTCTTCGCAAGAGAGTATATATAGTACAACTGTTGATTCTTCTATAAATAAGTTGTCATTGGCGCAAGTAACACTTGCTCCGCAACCAAAATATAACTTAGAATCATGGCCTTGCTTAATTTCAAGACGAGCTGAAGAAATTTATTCAGATAATCAAAAAGCGAGTTCTCAAACTCTTCCTACCACTTGTTTAGACATGTTTCCTATTGAGTCTTTTGATATATTAAGTACAGTAATGTCAGATCAAGCCTGGGAAGCGGCAAAGCAATCGGCACCCAAATTAATGGATTTTATTCATGAAGGCTCTAAATCAGATGCAGCACGACTTTATGATGCCTTAGGATTAAACAATGAAGAAATATCGGATAATTTTAAACAGTTAATAGAAGATACGAATCAAAATGACATATACGAAGAACTATATAAAAAAAGCAATTTTCAACAACCTATATGGGGTCAGATATTTCTGCAAAAGCCAAGTTTACAAGATAAAAATAATGATCGTATAATTTCAAACGATAACATATCAGACACTCCAACTGAAAGTCACGTAAAATCCTTAGAAGCTGAAGATATTAGCGAAAATAAACCAGAAGAATCGAAAACAACCACTCGTCGTCATAATTTTGACCAAGCTGGTAGTTATGTAAAAGATGAAAACCAGAGAAAATGCAATAAGCAAAAAGTAGCTGTGTCGGGGATGTGGTACCACCCCAAAAAGAAGAAACCGTTACCAAACACGGTTGTAAAAAAATTTGAAAACATAATTTCCACATTATCACAATTTCACGAATCTAAATTTATACATGACGATATGGATATTAAAGTAGTAAGTTATGAAATTTTATAAATACAGAATGATTTTTTCTTTAGCTTTTAGATTCATAAATAAAAAAATATTTCAGGCCCCAAGGTTTTATGAAGTTGTAAAGTACCCAATGTGTCTCAATGATATATCTACTAAGTTAAAAAATTCGTCTTACACAGAACAAGATCAAGTAATTCAAGATTTCAGACGTATTTTCAACAATGTTCGTCTTTATCTTAAGGTATATACATATATTAAGCTGTACTTTTTAAAGATAAAAACATGATAAAATTATATTTCCAATTACTTGCAGACCTATAATGATTCAAGCATGAAAAAGAATGTTGCCAAAGTATCTTCCGAGTTTGAAAAAATTTTAAATGAAGAATTTCCACAAAAATGGGATCCAAAAAATAAAACCCATGAACACTTTAAGGAAACGAATAGTAAAAGAACTGAAAAAGACAACGACCTACATAAAATCGAAACAAAAAGAGATGTAAGAAACGAATTAAGATCTAAGAAGAATGATGCAAATGAAAAATAGTATACAATATAATATATATTATAGTTTTTTAAGTTACACACACGTTCAAAAATTCGTTTATTTTAAACATATTATGTAAACACAACAATTTTCTTTTTGAAAGATTATTATTTTTTTAAATTAGTCTTCTTTATTTATTTATTATTTATTTGAGACGTTAAGCTAAAATCGTAAATCTTATCTTGTATAAAGGACCAATTACTTGATCAATAGGCTTTTTAAAACATATTCTAGTCATATGTAAATTATTTTTTTAACAAATGTCTGTGTTTCAACCAGATCTAGTAATTCTTAAGATTATCTTTAATTAGTAAGTGCTTGCCATTTATTGGATTGTACGGGCTTCCTTGATAATTTGTTTTCTTTTTTAATGTTATTTGGTTTTGTCCTATTAGATTACTTTGTCATTTTGTTCTTAGTCATCATCTCTTATTACTTTATTATTAAGTAATTTAGTCCATGACTTCATTTTAACGATATGGAAATTTCCTTTTATTATCTGGCCCAAAACTTACGTATAGATTTATATAACTCATCTGTGATGTAAAATGAAGTTCAAGAAAAATATCGAATCTTTGATCTCTTTAATTTGGTTTGAAAGTAATAAATGTCGACTATTTACCATCACGTATATACGTTAATATAATGAATAATTGCAATTAGTATAAATGAGTATCATAACATAAAAGCTTCCTGCATTGAACAAATTATTTTTGCTTTTCCATTATTTTATGTGGGATTAAGCAATTTTAGTAATATCCCAAATTTTAAGATTCTTAAATGAATGTGATAAAAAAAACGATCCCAAAACAGGTATTTAAAAATACTTTTTCTTTAGGAGCGTATATAATAAACAGACAGTTTTGTTAAATTATTATATTATTATAATATACATAATACTTAATTGTTACAATTGTATAATATGCATTATTAAGTTCTTTCTTAATTTTTTTTTTAGTATCCTTCTCATTAAAATTTACTTGAAAAAAAAATCAAAGAACTAGACCTAATACTACTGGATGTGATTTAATTTTCTCATGGAAGATGATGTTTTGTAAATATTTTTAAATAATTAATTTGTGATTTCTTACAGTATGTTTCAATATTTTTAAGATATTTTTGATTTATTTTATCTATCGTTAAGTAAATTTATAACGATTAATTTTTCGGTCGATATTTAGTAATGATAATAAATTTCATTGTGTTCCGTTGAACAATTTTTTTAATTAAATACGACATGGCCTAATAATGTAAGTTATAAAAAAGATATTCCAGCATAATGCAATAGTTTTATTCAAATTTTATCGTTTTATTAAATGGGTGGTGAAATCGAACACACTTGAAGTAAAATGTGGCGACACAGGAAATAGCGCAAAATCCCAGAGCCTCCAGACCTACATCATTTTAGCAAACCTGAAATTTTGAAACTAATATTTAGTTAAGATACTATGCGTTCTCACTAACTTGAAAGTTGGGGCCTTTCAGAGGCCCTCTGTCTGGGGGGATGATTGAGCCATCGGATTGGTCTGGGTAATTATAAGGGGCCCTAAAATAGTCCGCAAAAAATATATTTAAAATTAAAAGCTTGCTAGTATAATTTAGTTTCCTCCATTTTTAATCAACCTTTAAGACGTCTTGTAGGAGCAAAGCTTTTTTTGTTACCAATGTTGTGCCAGAACTCCAAATGACATCGTTCATTTTCTTAGGAAGAAGAATTATCTGACAAACTTCTGATATTGCTAAATATTAACAATTAAAATACTCTTTTATTTTCTCCAAATTGCATATTTTTCAGTTAGTACTGGAAAATATTGAGAAATAGGTAGTTTTTATTGCCTAGCAATTCAACTGCTATCTTCAACTGATTAATCTACTTGACTGATACGCAATTCCATTGTCCGATCTGAAGTTGTAAATTTAATCCGATTAACAGAATAGAGAGAGAGAGAGAGAGAGAGAGAATTAGAATTAATTTACCCGTGTTTATTATTTACTAATTTATTAATTACTTACTAATGAAATTCTTCAGACATTTGTAACTGGTTATTGGTTAACATAAAATTGTAACAATCATATAAAAATTTCGACGTACTGTAAAAATAATATAATGATCATATAGATTTTAGAGTCAAAAACCTTGTATTTTTTATAGACATTCTTCTTAGGCCACATAATTTTATTTCTTATATTCTATTTTAATAAGATAAACACAAATAAAAAGTGGAGAACGGAGTGCCTTGACACTAAGTTCCCTCACCTCACCTTGATATTCGTATAAGCAGAAAACAGCCTGAAACAATTTATTTTGTTGAAACATAAAAATAACATTTAGGACAGCATTTAAAATTTCTTGAGCCATTGCCACTTGAAAGGTATTTCCATTTTACCACATATTTGTTCAAGATAGTTCTAGCAAATATTGTATTATCAGTTTATTTAGTTTTTTGGCCGCTCGTGGCGCAGGGGCTCAAGTATGCAACCGTAAATGCGACAAAATGTGTGTTCGAACTACTCGAGGAAATAAAATATTTATTATTTTCATTTCCTCGATTACCAGATGGTAAGCGCGGCATTAAGTTCCAACACTCAACACGCAATGCCTTTAGAATTCGGCAGAAAGTGGGAAAAGGAGGTGTCTTAATGGAAACGGAGTGTCATAACACTAGGTTTCCAGGTTCTTTTTGCCTACCCTGCTATGTGTGGGATATATTTTATGTAGAAAAATCATATTATAATTGATTAATAACAAATTAATAATTCTTTATAATGTGCTGGCCTTAATTCTTTTTCCGTCTCCTAGGATTCGCAATTAGCGGTAACTTTTCTTTTATGTACAGGAAATACAAGAATAAGTTCGAAGATTCCAACTAATTTATATTTATTACATCTACTAACGTTAAATATAAAGTAATAAATTAAACAACCACTATAAATTGGACTGATAAAATTGAATGACGAAAATAAATGAGTAATTAGGAAAAATATACTCACTGAAATATGTTCGATCAGCAAGTAACATTGTTTATGTTACTGAAACTCGAATAGAGAAATAAAATGAAAATCATAAATTCCTTTTATACAAAAAACACGATAGCGCTCTTGTCAATATATTTTAGTAGACTAATTGCGTAAGATCGTTGAGGTATATGATAGAATAGATTATTTATTAGGAAACAAAGGCGTTGTCCTATTTTGATTAGACACGATATAATTATTAACACTATTCAGGCATGCGCACATTTAGATTTGTCTACATACTAGGTTGTCTTATCCAAGTACTATCAACGGAGATTTATAAAATTTAAAATAAAGACATAAAAAAACTGTCTAACTATCAATTACATTAATTAAAAGTAATGCTTAAAAGTGGAATGCTAGGAACATCTAGTGTAGAGCTCTCGTGTGTCTGATCTTTTTTTTATAGTTATTCTTTCTTACGCTACAGATTATGATCCGTACCTATTTATGTTTTACGTTACATTTCTTTTTATATATTTTAATATTAATTAAATAATAAACATCGAATTTTATTCATTACGATTGGACTAACTTGACAATAATATTGTTGCGTAAAAAAAGGACAAACGAGATATTGGAAAATATAGGCCGATGAGCCTCATGTCAACCTAACGAACAGGTGAGTTTTCGCAGAAGTTTTTCAACCATTGACCATAATCCATGTCATAAGGCAAGTAAGTAAAGGCAACAAACAATATTATTTCAGTTTCGTGGATTTTCACAAAGCTTTTGATTTCTTGGAACATCAATATATAATGGGAAGCTTTGTATAGACTCCCTGTCTATGTCTGTACAACCAAAATATATCAGAATTCTCAGAAATATTTATGGAAAGAGTATTGCACAAATATTGTTATCGGCTGTCTTGTAGATGATATTCAGAAACCTGGAAGGGCTCCAAAATGGACTTAATATCAACGGTGAAATACTTAGTAAAAGTAAAAGTAGAAATTAGCTTCCAAAATTCATTGGCTGATTCTATTGTGTTGGTAGTAATGAAGTCCTTATCCACGTTAAAGTGCTTAATGATATCAACCTCAAGTCAACAGGGTTCGCGGATGCGGAGACCCTGTTGACCTACTGTATCCCAGGCATCTCCCATGCCCTCGATGATGAATTCTAAAGCACTATCGAAGCTTTCCAACTTCTCAAGCATTCTATCCTCCAGTATTACTGGTGTCTACTTGGCGATGCTCTCTATGGGGTCATTGCTAGATGGGTTGAATTTGAGGTTGTCTGCTCTTTGTTAAGTTCCACAAACCCGACTGTAACATTGTGTGCCATATAAGTATCTTTTATGTCACCTCTGATGGTCTGTGCGGTAGCGTTATTAAATATGGCAGCTACTGCTTCTTTCAGCTTAACATCCAATATCGAGTAGCTCCGCTGGAAGGCAAGCATTATGTCCTGGAAGTTCTGAGCTTCATATTGTTTGGCCGCTTAGCTTAGAACTGGAGGATTTTAGGATTTTTATAGGATTCATCGTTAACTCCTCTACCGCTGCCACCTATCTGTCATGTGTTTTCCTCCGGCCCAACAGACTTCCGATCAATATTAAGGCACTGCATACCGTTGCCTGGTTGTGTATGAAATAATCACAAAACAAATCAAAAATAGAACACTGTATTTTCTAATTATACAGTACGTCACAAGCTTAAATATTATCCCCACCATGAATACGCACTCCAACTACAGTTCGATTTTGTAGGAATTTCCTACTACAAAACTGTGAGATATGCTGACTGTGACAGTGTTTTCATGTAAATCAGACAGGGGCCAGGGATCAGATAGGGGGTAAACGGCGCGTCTATTTCCACCAAAACCACCAGAGCGAAGAAATGGAGTTTATTCGTATCGTTGTATATTTTAGTATTATAACAAATTTCTTCCAGACAGTTATTCGTCACCATCGGCAACCTGGGATATTCTTTTGATCTTTTATCTCGCAAATTGTAGAAACGAAGTTATATGCTATTATTGTTTTGATTCCATCAAGTGCCTTTTCGATAACGATTATTCACTGATAATATTTTACAATCCTTAGAAATTTCTTGTATAAATTGTCCGCGATCCTCCCATCTTCTTATCAGTTCATTTACTTGTCAGCAAATTTATTGGTGTATGTGTGGATTGGACATTTCTTAAAATTAAAGGTAATAGTGTTAAAATATGGTTTATTTTCTAAAATATTATGCAGCCATGGAACCTGTTAAGACACTTCGTTGTCATTAAGACTCTCCCGTTCGCCACTTTTCGCTGAATTCTGGAGGCAGATTGAGATCTACCTCCAGAATTCAGCAAAAACCGGGGCCTTCAGAATTCAGTATTTTTGGTGATTTTTTTGTTTCTTTATATATATATTTTTCACTCTTTCTAGTTGTTATTACTATCACTTTCCCCGTGCAATAAAGGTTATGTCCCAATTACTATCTATTATGCCCGATCCACAAACTTCACTTGTCTTGGTGAGTGGAAGTAGGCTGAAGGAAAGCTAGACATCCACACTGACGATCTATTGAATTGCCCACTATGACATCTACAAGTGTACGGTTGATTCTTTCCTTTTGACTTGCGTTATAAAACCATCATGATAATACTTCAGGACGCTCCGTCGTGAAGTATTGTCGAAGGAAGAAGACACGGGCGCACCGTTCTCACTCTCGCTTTCCCTTGTGTAGCTTCATATAGGGTGTGGATTGGGCATTATTAATAATGATAATATCGTTATGGTGGTAAATTTTGATAATTATGACAATAGTCATCAGTAACATTTCTAAGGTTAAGACGAATCGATTAGCATAAGTTATCAAAATCGGTCAACACATTTGGTCCTTATAAAATGCCACATAAAAATAAATATGTATATTTATATACATTACCCTCCTTTGCATCATGCGGTCGGGTAATAATAAGTGTTGCTTCGAAATTTATATTTTGAAAAGTTATGTCAACCATAAACATATAATAGATAAAATACAAATGTAGTACATGGAAAAGTTTACTAACTTTCCTAAAATATAGGTAATTATTTATATATTTTGTATTTAATTTTAAATGTCATTTAGAAACACATTTTTATGGAGAACGAATTGTTTTATTGTTTTAAGATGTTGACCCAACTTTTGGTACTGGCGGTAGTCACTGCAGCTGTTTCTGGTCATGGAAGAGTATCGAATCCTCCATCTCGTGCATCTATGTGGAGGGTAGGATATCCTACTCCAGCCAACTATGATGATAACGGCTTATTTTGTGGTGGTTTTGGAGTACAATACTATGAAAATGGTGGAAAGTAAGTACTTGTTATTTTTAAGGTTCGTTACCTCAAAACATAAAAATGGAAACCTTACGTTTTAATATAACTTATATTTGTAGTTCATTTCATATTAAATTGGTGCATATACTCACAATCAATCAATTTTTAACCGACTTCTGTAAAAGGGAGGCTATTAATTCGACTGTATTTTTTGTTTTACAAGATATAGTTCCCGTTCCGACTCGCAATGTATCATTTTTTAAAATATTGAACATAAATAAAGTTACGTGACTAAAAATATCAATATTTTTCATATTTTTTATTTACTCTATATTCAGTCTATATCTAACTGTAAACAGATATGCGATGCTTTATCGTCGCCTTTTCTTTTCAACAACTTCCCCGATTTGACAGAATTATTAATTCTTTTCAAGTGTTCATTTTCTTTATATATATTTTTCAACGCTGTGCACCGCACAAATCTAGGGGAACCTCGGAACCTAGTATTAACTTTGGCATTATGACATTTCCGTTCCCCACTTTCGTGCCGAATTCCCAAGGCATTGCGTGTTGAGTGGTGGAACTTAACGCAGCTCTTTTGTTACCAGAGCGAATAAAGGAAAATATTTAATATTTATGACTTTTATAAAGTTTTATTCCACACTTAGGAAGAGGTTTTCTAAAAAGTATTTAACTATTCGTTCGAATCGAAGCCACAACCGACGCGCTTACAGCCACACGCTTGAGCCCCTGCGCTGCAATGGCCTCTTTTATTTCATTATACATTTCCATTACAACATTTTATTAAAATCATTCAAAAGTTAAAAAACTTCGTTTTGATGATTATAATTTACTTTTATCTTAAATTCCTAGATGTGGCATTTGCGGTGATGCTTACCACTTAGCGGAGCCCAGACCCCACGAACTTGGAGGAACATATGGCTCGGGCATAATTGTTGCTGAATACGAGGCCGGACAAGTATTTCCAACTTCTGTCGAAATAACTGCTTACCACATGGGATATTGGGAATTCAAAATATGTCCTGATCCCAATTCAAACGACCAAGCATGTTTCGATCAGTATGTTATTGAGCTGGAGGAAGGAGGAACGAAGTATTATCCACCTGGAACAGGACACTTCAATGTAAATTATAGACTACCAGAAAACTTGACTTGCGAACACTGTGTCCTCCAATGGAGATATGTAGCTGCTAACAATTGGGGAGTCTGTGCAGATGGCAGAGGAGCTTTGGGTTGCGGTGACCAGGAAAACTTTTTGGCCTGCTCTGATATCACGATTAAGAGAAACGAATACATCATACCTGAAACTGGACCTCTAGAGAAACCTTAAATTTCGATACAAACATTGTTTGAAATATTTACCATGTAATCAATTGCGAAGTTTTACATGTTAAGTATGAATAATACGATTTAAAATCTATGAAATGATTAAAAATGAAAACATAAAAGAAAATTGAACCAGATGCATTCGCGGCATCCTTTTAAGTTAAACTATTTATTGCCGAATAAACATTTTTATACACAAACAGTGTTTGATTACTTCACTAAGTCACTTTATCCACTGATTATTTACGACTTCCGAAAAGATTGACAGATTAACGTCAAATAAGGCTTATCCATAATCTACTTTAACAACAAAGTGATAAATACATATAATTTTCTATTATTCCTAGATATGAGATAACAAATATTTCAGGAATCAATAATATAGAAATCTTATCACAATGTAATCTTTCGAAAGCTTACATACGTACCTACATATGTATATATAAATATGTCCATAAATAAATTATTTATAGCCTAATAATTTTGTAAGAAAAAATGATAAAAATATCATTATAAAAAACGTTCAAGGGAGCGAGTCTACTCGCTCACTTGAACGTACGTTTTCCGTACGTGTACATTACGAGAGGAGCAACAAATTATAATAGTTGCCAAATTTAAAAAATATATCACTTACTACTACGTCCATTTACATCATGACAAAATGTGCTGTGTTGCAAAAATCTATACAAAATGAAAAGAATTTGAGTATGATTAATAATTCATACGAGTGAGGCTCAAACAAACTACTATAGCATTAACAACCAGACCCTGTCCACTGCTCCATTATGGCCTAACTATTATTTGGGTGCCAGTAACAAAATTCTACGAATAGTCCCATAAACTTAATGTTACGGATACATAAAAATAAATAACAAATACTTATTTAAATATATAAATATTTTTTTAATTACAATTTTCATATAATAAATAATTTAAAGAGGCTACAGGAGGTGCCGCAGGAGCACAAAATAATCGTACGACTGTAAACGCAGCGGTTGTGGATTCAATTCCCACTTGAGGAAATGAAATATTTAATGTTTTCATTTCCTCGCCCTGTTAACCACTCCAGCACTCAGCACCCAATGCCTCTAGAATTCAGTATAAAGTAGTGAATTGAAATGTCTTAATGGGATGGGAAGAAACGCTAGGTTTCCAAAGCCTACCCTGCTATGTATGGATTACATCGTGAAGCTAAAAAATATTTTAAAAAAATGTACAGAAAGTACGATATAAACGAATTAACCGATTCGATCGATTAATTTCGATTCCCACTCGAGGAAATTAAATATTCAATATTTTCATTTTCTCGCTCTGTTTGAGTACCGCCACTTAAAACCCTCGATTTGCCATTTTCCGCCGAATTCTGGAAGCATTATATTTGGAACAAACAAAGTACTCAAAGTAAGACTTTTAAAACTGATTTTTTTTTCGCCATGACAATTTTATTTATACGTTTCTGCTGAATAATAGAGTAGTAGAGGCATAAGAGACCTAGAGTCAAGAGGCTCTTTTATACAGTCAGACATATTTTCAAGATACTAGATGTTGAGTGATGGAACTCAACTCTGTACTTTGTATACCAGAGCTAGGAAATGAAAATAATTTATATATAACCATTACCCTGATCAGGAACAGAACCCACAACCATCGTGCTTACAGTACGCTCTACAGCTGCGCGACAACTGTCTAATTTTATATCGTATTGTATAAATATTACCATTAGCAGTATTTACCATTTTTACGTAATAATGATTCAAAATTGTATAATTTATTATGTATTAAGTGAATAAGTCGCGGTCAAACAGAGCTGATCAGATCAATTTTGGAGAAAGCGACTCTTATTAGAATTTAGAAAGGCATCAAAGAAATATTGGTACAGACAGCGGAGTACAGACAGACACGACGGTGGCACTTGCCGGCGCGAAACATTTTAAATACATGCTCTGTTTGACACAAGTCGTGTCCAAAGAACTAAATTTTTATGTTTTTTTGTTTTTCGAAATTGTTTTTCTTTTTTGTGTTTAATTGTTTTTGTTGTTGTTTGAAATGTGTGGTGAAATTTATAGTGATGGATCGAAGTCATATGTTTGTTTGTTTTAGTTAAATTGTTTTAAGTGTAGTTTTAAGTATAGCTACAGGATGTTATAGAGGTGCCGATAAGTGATATTCGTATTTTAAGGTAAGCTGTGTTATTACGTTACTTTAATATAGGACATTTAAAAACTAAAACTGTACTTTATTTTTAAATGTAAGTTACATTAATTTTTTTAAAAAATAAAGGATTTAAGAAGATAGTAGATTATTTTTTTAGCGCTAATTATGCCCTTTTCGATAGGCTGCTCTGCTATAGATGCTCGAGTAATTGCTCTAATTTTTTTCTCATATTTAATTAAATTAAAAATAGAGTAGTATATAATACAGTTATTGCTATGATTTTATTATTCATTTAAATTCGTCACGCATCTCTTAGACCGTGAACGCCACCAATGAACATCTAGTAACAATCTCATTCAATTCTTAATTAAAGCGTTATGATCGCGTTAAAAGATTAGTAAAACGTTACTTTATGAAATAAGTTAATGCTGGTATTTAGTACTAGTCGTTGTCATGTGCGTAGGAACAGGGACCGAAGGGGGTGGGGGGCCGTTCCTGTCCTTTTTTATTGTTTACCTACACTCTCTAACCTAACAAACCAAGTCCGAGTGCCAAACTTCAACTTATAAAAAGCGTAAGTTCAGTCAGTGCGCCCTCAGTCAATATCGAAAGAGTTTGTAAATATAAATAGAAACCTATTAGTTGTGAAGGAGAGAGCGACAGCGAGAGTTAGGAGCGTTCGGATAGTAGAAGCGAGCGGTAATTCCCATTTTTCCCGTGATGTGCTAACAGTAGCAGAGGGAATTTGTGTTTTTTTAATTTTTTATAATATTTTCCAATATCGATGATTAATCATCATTGTGCAGCGTTAAGTTCCGGCGCTTACTATATAACATAACGCCTATAGAAGTTAGCAGAATGTAGAGTGATTTAACACTATGTAATAAAAAGCACATGATAAGTAAATACAAAAAAGAATAATAAAATAACCTTTTAAAAATTTCTATAATACTTGTAGTGAACATATGCGAAAGCAAACCTGTATTTGGGTGTGATTTCACTTAAAAATCTGCCTACACTGTTATCATTGCGAGAATATTATTATGCATCGAAAATGTGTTTTGTTTCTTTTTATAATTTACCGTCAAATAACGGTAAATAACGAAAAATTAATTATCAAGCAGTATTTAAGAGACATAACAAAAAATAATTTACAGAGTTTTTAAATACAGTTACTAATCTGCATTAATAAACACTAAGCTCGTTCTGTGTACCGCCGAATTCAGAAGGCATATATTTCATTTGGTCGAGCGGGAATCCAACCCACACTGTCCATAATTATAATCTGGATACCGATACATTTAAAAAAAATTAACAAAATGCTTTCTGATGTTTTGCTTTTTATGATATAGATACATATATGATGTACTCGAGACTCACGAATCCGTCAATTTTTATTACGTTTATTTTGACGTCACTATAATTTACATAATACTTATACTTAAAACAAACAGAAAACATGGCGTTTTATAGCAAACTAGTTCTTTCGCTGCTTATTGCGGATTCTTATTTTAGTGCAGGCGTTTAATATGTACGCAACGAATGTATTCATACTGAATGTAATTTGAAATACAATTTATTAACTGTTTTAGGAAAAGTATACAAAATTTGATCATAGCTGAATTTAAACCCGCGCGTCTTGGAAATCGACCTAAGAAAAAAAAAAAGTTAAAAAAATTCAAAACAGATTACTCCTTAATCCCTAATAACGGAAATCATTTTATAGTTTTTCGTTTGTATACCGTATATTGCCAAATAGACAGAGGGAACCTATAGTAAAGATGCAATGTTCCCAGCGCAACACCCAATTTTCAAGACGTTGTGAGTGGCTCAACGCCTCAAACTGAAATATGTACTTACTTGTGGGTCAGCAAACAAATTTTCATTCAATAGATAGAAACAACATTTATGCATTCTTGTTTAAAATGTTTCTTTTTCTAGTGATAATAATTATTAATTATTTAATTTAAGATCTTTCTATAAATAATCAGAAAAACAGCTTCACGCATTTTCTCGCAAATAACATAGGTAGAGGAAACCTAGTGTTAAGACACTCCGCCCCCCACCCACCGCCCAACTTTTCACTGCGGTTTGTCACTTTGAAAGCATATTTACATCGTTTTCCACGTATAGAATTTTATTATTAGAAAAAAAGAGGAAGTTGCATAACATTAATTATTTCAAAAGAAATTTTCAGTGAACTTGACTTAAGTAATAATAGTTATAAATAATAAAAAAAAACTGTTTCCCGCTGTATCCCGCACACAGCACGGTAGTCAGAAGGGAATACCCAGTGCTAAGACACTCCGTTGCCCACATTCCGCCGAATTCAACGCCGCGCTTTGCCATGAACCAGAGCGATGAAATGGAAATATTAATATTTTATTTCCTGCCGACTGGGGATTGAATCCAAAACCAGTTTACAGTCACGCTTTGTGCCCCTGCGCCACGACTAGTTTCTTGTCACTAAATAATTTTCATTTGCATCGAATATTAAAAAAAAAATGTATTACGTAGATATAAACATAGACAGACGACGACACGGTATGCTGCTCTATCGCTGTCTATCTAGACTGACAAAAATTATTAAAATATTTAAATAAGCATCATTCCGGATCATCAGTCCAACAATCTGCGCTTATACTTTCCCATCATCCTGACAACAATCACGGACTTAACTGACGCCAGAATAAGAGGGTAAACTCCGCCTTAAAATATTTAGATAACGATCATTCTGGATCATCAATCCATCAGCTTTTGCAGCGCTTTTACAGTCAGCTTCCCATCATTCTGACAACAATCATGGAGTGAACTGCAACAAAATGAGCCTAACGAGCAAGAGAATCTAATGCATATGATCCAACAATGTTCATAATTACAGAAGATTACCATTGATATTGATTGTAAATTATTTCTAATAATATATTTCGATGTAAAACTTTAAAATGTATTCTTGATAATGTAAACAAAACTATTTTCTAATTTAGTGATAGCCTTTAGACGATATTTTTTGTTAACAAATAAGAAATATATTAAAATACTTAAATACACTATTTTTTTACCGATTTCTGTAATAAAAGAAAGTTATTAATTCGACTGTATTTTTTTGATACCGACTTCAAAATTATAAAATCTTTTTTTAATTATTTTTGTTTAACAAAATCAAAGTACGTTTTTACTTTATATGTTAAGTAAATTTATTATTTCATTTTTAGTTTCTTGTTTGATGTCGATTTTTTTTTATTAATTTATTATTTTGCACAGTCGAGTAAATATCTAATATTCGAAAGCACGTAAACAATATTAGTTTTTCTAACATCACGCTGTATCACGCACATAGCAGGATAGGCAGAGGGAACCTGGGAACCTAGTGTTAAGACACTTCTTTCCCATTCAGACATCGCTTTTTTCTTTCATTTAAAAACCAGCCATATGATATTACGATTTTGTGCTGTTCGTCTCATACTGCAGGAATTTAAGTCTAACAAAGTAACACAGAAATTTAACGATTCAATATTATTTTTATATTTATGTATATACATTAAATTTTTTTACATAATAGCGCAGCGGCATAACGACACATTGTGGATAAACTCTCACTCGAGGCAAGGAATTATTTTCATTTTCTCGCTCTGGTAACAAGAGAAATCGGTACTGCTGTCTCATAAATTGGTCGATAAGTAGAGACCGCTATGTTTTAAAGCTAAGTTCATGGGCGAAATGAACAGGGGAGCCAGGTGGTTCCTGCCCATCCCAAAATAGTCTTGCAATAACATGGTGGGCACCCCAGCAATTTTAATAACAAAAAACTTACACGAGTTTTTAAACGAACGTATCTGTTCAAAGCTAACGTACATTTTGGCATCATAATTGGATATATTAGTAGTAGTAGAGTAGAATAGAGTTCTGTAGCTAAATAAGATTTAAATTATTTTCATTAAATCTTATCTAACTAAAGAAGAATTCTACTCTACTATTTTCTTTTCTACTTTAATTGAAACTACACAATATTTTTAACGTCAAGATCAAAATAAATCGGTATAAACATAATTATGTGGTACTTATATAAAGATTAAAAGAAAATTCATCGAAACTTGTTTGATTTATTATCTCCTGTCATAAAGTCGTGTCATTTACCGATACATAAAGTACCGCATGATTTTATTACAGTAATAAACTATATTATTATTTTTTGTGACGAATTATATTGAAATTCAATCAATCGTTAGTTGATTAAACAGCTAAGTTTATTATATATTTATATACTTAAATAAACTGTTACGGTTATAACCCGTAACTATATACTAATATATGATTTTTTTTTAATTTACCACAGTTAAAATTTACAGTTTGTATAGTAAAGGAGCTCAGAAAATGCATATTTTTTTACGTAATGGCACTGATCAAAATATATTAGGTGTGTATTATCCTTATTTTATTTACTGTTAAAAAATAAAACGCTTTGCCTCGTGACCAGAGCAAAAAAAAAAAAATATGAAATATTTAATTCCTCAAGTGGTAGTAGAACCCACAACCGTCACGTATACGTGCCCCTGCGCCATGACGGTCTCAAAAAAATTAATAATGAAGCAAATACTATTAATTTAAAAAAAATACTAAAACTGTCTGGTTTTATGAATAATTTGTCAATCTATATCGGTATATGACTTTTAATTTATGGCATACGATACATTTCCGGTGATACAGGTACGTGATATCTTATCTAAGGCGGCGGCCGTCATCGATGTTCTAGTCAAACGGACTTTATGTTACTCATTTACACTATTTTTTTTATTTTTCCTCATATTAGAGTTATTTTACGCCACAATCTTTATCCGTCCATGCTTTTAATAATCCTGTAGTTTCTGAATAGATCTGTATCAAAAAAAAGTATACGATTTAGCATTGAGCAGAGTAGTGAGTAGTAGTTGAGGCCAGTCGTGGCGCAGTGGCACAAAGTGTGACTGTAAAACCGACTGGTT